>QVNW01002378.1:0-96717 GCA_014825475.1 Pseudomyrmex flavicornis
TCTCTCTCTTTCTTTCTGACGATCGTGGATTCCGTTAGAACTGCGAAACGCAGTTTCTTCCCGCGGCTCGCGTTATAACTGTCATACATATTGCACGCGTTTCGCGTCCGCATCGTCCGCATCGCGATCCCGCTAGCGGTGACCGGAAATTACGGCGTTCTCAACACACACACACACACAGAGAGAGTCTCTCTTCCGCGTAGGAGAAGATACTTTGTTTCACACTACGCGCGTTTAATTACACGAGGCGATTAATAAATATCCAAAAAACAACGCGTAAACAGCGACAACAAAGTTGATGCCGTAAATGACTTCGACGAGTTGTCGGACTACGTGCGACATTTGTTCTTCTAAAGCGTGGAACCTTGTCAACGACAACAGCAAAATGTGATACTGTAAGGACGTTAAATATTTCATTTCAAAAATCCGGTTATTGTTTTTTTTTTTTTTTTTTTTTTTTTGCTAATTTGCACTTTGAGACGCATCTCCGTCGGTGAATTACGTTCCCGAGTTAATATTCGACGGAAAAAAGATGCGCCCCGCGTCCTCGTGTGTGCAGCGAGCGCATATAAATACCATTTCCACGAGCGATAGAGCGCAAACACGTGTGTGCGCGTATGTAAGTGCAGTCTTCCGGCGCGCCAAAAACGGTCTTTTCCGCTAAGTTGCAAGTTCGATGTTCGGTCTTCGTCTGTTTTTTCCTTCCCCCTCTTTTTCCGCCTCCTTCCCGCGTGCGTGTTATTAAGCTTAATAATTTAATTGCGACGCAATCTCTCTAGTCGCACACGAACATCGTTTCTCCGCGCAATTCGAATCGTTGCCGGTCATTGTTGCCGTGAGACTTTTTTTAATGTTTTTTTTTTTTTTTTAACAGACGAATTTTCAGCGCGAGAAGATTCGTGATTTATTAACGTCACGGAGGGGGTCATTGTTACGACGAGCGGATACTGTTGCGCAAGTAAAGTTTATTACGTGCGCACGTAACGCGCAAGGTTACGTTTGACAAAGTTGTAATCGGCGGATCGCGCGATTTTACGATCCGTTAAGTCCGAGAGCCACGTTTTATCGAGAGAAGAGATACGTCTCGCGGCGTACGTACACATTATCGAAATCGCGTACACATCAATCGGAGAGAACGAAGTTTGTGCGTGTGAATCGAGGTGAACCGCGCGAATTCGAAAAAAAAAAAAAAAGAAAAAAAAAGAAAAACCGGTCACGTCGAGCGCAATTTCAGAGCGCGAGAAACGAGATTTCGCGGAAACAATCGCGGCGTAGATTCCAACAAAATTGGACCGTAGTGAGAAAATCGTTGGAAATTGTAACCGAGACTTCTTCCTTGCCGCGTGTATACGCAACGCGCAATTTTAAAGAGGGTTGTCGGAGCGATCATACTTGACCGTCTAACTGTCGGGCGCGAACCGAAGTTCGAAGAACGGTGCGAAGCGCGCAATCCGCGCGCGCGCGCGCGCACCACACAGCATCCTGAAGAAACGGTTCGTGTCGGGATACTTGAGTAATTGCCGCGGCCTTGAAAGAGAGACGAGCAGATCGTGAACCGGTGTATTCATCTCAAGTATTAGTATACTTTCTTCTCTCGCTCTTTTCCCCTGTTATTTCTGTCGACAATGTCCCTAAATGTTATTTATTGACGGCTCGAAGACGTAACTTTTGATGAGTAGCTGTAATATTGAAGAGAGAAAGAGAGACAAAGAAAATTATTGAAGCAAGATTACGGTGGGATAACAAAAACACCAAGTTCGATTCTACGAGTGTGATTGCTGCGCCTCATTTGAAACCGTAATATTGTTACGAACTTTTAACGGGTTTTTCTTTCTAACTGTGTTTTGATCCGAGAAACGGTACAGAGAGAAAGAGAAAGAGAGAGAAAAAGAAAAAAGTTCAGTAGCTTTTAAAGCGATTCAGAAAATTAAATTTGTTTCACCTCGCATATTTTATATCACGCACGCGTTCTCACAACGTTACGTTATATTGTATAATACGGCGCGCGTTATACAATATAATCCAGATGTGCACACACACACACACTTATTTGATTTAACAGTACAGTTTGACGAGTGAATGAACGGCCGAAAACAAGTCAGAAGCTGCTTAAGGTGTTTGCTTCGGACCATTTGTCAGACATTTATTTAAAGAAATAATTATGACAAGTATTAAATTGATGCGAAAATAATTGCGATTGTTGTGGTTTAATAAATATTTGTTAAATAAATATTCAAAATAATTTATACTGAGAAATTATAATTAAAAATGTATCATCTCTTCTAGCAATAAATGTGGAGAACTCTCTAATTTCTAAAAATCAGATCGGTGATCTGATTGCGAGATCGGCGATCCGACCCGTTTTCGTGGGAGACAGCAGTTCCGTCTTGTCTCTTCCCGTCGGGCATTATCTTTCTCGACGTGAAACAAAGGCCGCACGGTTCTCTCGCGATTCTCTATATCGACGCGAGAATCGACGAATCGCGCGGCCCTGGCCGGCTCTTCTTCTTACCTCCCGACGATTTCCTCTTGTCGACCTTCAACCTACATCATCCGCGCGAAAAAGATTGATAGACTAACGTTACATAAGCGAGTAACATCTGTCTCTCGAGTATCACTAAGATTCTTTCTCTCTCTCGTCTTGTGTTGACAGTCAATTTCTTTCGCACAAAGATAAACACACGTTGTTACGTAATTAAAATACGAACGTGTGACATTAATGTGTATAAATTTTTCACTTTCAACAGAATGAAACAAAACAAAAAAATAAAAAATATTATTTTATCTCGAGCGATTTCCGCAGCTGTGCGACCGACGCGCTTCGATACATTCTCGCGGACTCCGAGGCATCATCGACTTCGATGATAGCCGCCTACACCCGATGAGGTTCTTCGCAGGCCTATCATTCGTTACGCTGCTCGGATTGCTTATTTTAAATAATAGTGAATCAAGTCGAGAGGATGTTCGCGTCTCTCTCTCTCTCTCTCTCCTTGCGAAGGTTTTTCGCCGCCGATGTTGCGGTCCGACAACCTTGACGTTCGCAACGTCGGTCACCTTTGCATAGGGGAGGAGATTCTTGCTCTGGTTGTCGTTCACAATGGCAAACGCGGTATATACACCGGGAGGGTGTAAGGCGTACAACGCACAACGTGGTGGTCGCAAAGTGATGAATCGTCGATACAGTTCCGGACGACTTAATTGCTTTGTTTAGACGAAACCGTGTCACCGCGCTGTTGATTAGTTCAATTAACATCGTAATTACATCGTTTGCGCATTCCGCGTTGCGACGCATCAGTAACGGCCTTCGTCCCGCGCGGACTTCGTAACGGATGGAATATGCCTGTATTACGTTCATTGTTCGAGAATCGCTCTTTTATTTCAGAAGGCCGTTCCTCTCGAGCAATCCCGGGATAACGCTTTTTTTTTTTCAACGCGGTAATCAAAATACAAAGTAAAGAGGACAAAACAGCAATTTTATAATATCTAAAATTACGCGCGGAAGACGCATGTCTGGCGCGAGAAAAAAAAAAGATGCGATTTCAGGGTTAAAGACGCGCGTTGCATATACTTGTGCGCAATTCGTTGAGAATTTATCGCTCATCTTTTACGAAAAATATTATTCTCACCGCGCGAGAGAGTCAATATTATCTTTATTTCAATCGACGAATCGCGCGCGTGCACGTCTATTAAAGTCTCGTGTATGTACCGGTGCGATGCGCGGCAATCGCCGATGAAATCACATCCTCGATTTATTCCAATTATACTTAATTATTGCGATACGTGAGCAGCTTGTTACTTTATTACCTCAATAGAAGTAATAAATAATATATAATTGAGGAAACTGTTTTGCGCATACACATTTTTCTAAAAATAAAACCAGCTTGTTAAACTCAAGAAATACGCAGCGATCGGATGCGATAGCGCAATAAAAATATTAATAAAAATGTTGTTTTACAACAAATGTCGTATTTTATGCCAATAAAATATATTAATAAATTACATATTGAAAATTATTATTCCCAGCGCGGATATGTTCAGGCAACGCATCGAAGGAAATGGCGGAGTCGCGTCGACTGTGTATAGTCGGGACGTGATGGCTCTAACGGCTTCCGACCAAATTGATTGTTACGCAAACGACGTCTGGTCGGCGACGTCGGGACAGGGCGAAACGAATTGGCAAGGATGAATCGTCGCGAACACTTCGCACACAAGATTGTACCGTTATCGGTTCGCACATTTTGAAGAACGGAACGGTATATATAGCGCGGAGGAGAGGGGAAAACATCCGATCGCGCCGTAAATTCCGCGACAACATCCTCTCGTCTGGCTCTTCAGATCTCGTTGTTTATTAAACAGGACGCGATAGCGTCCCTGATTCCGTCTGTCAACACTCGGAGGAGCTTCCGGGGAGAGAAACCCAGCGAGCTGTGACGGACTGACGCCGTCGGATCTTCCGAACGATCGCGGAACGACGCGATTGTTCGGAAGATCGCTCCAAACGATTCATTGTTCTCCGCTAGATTATCCGTGACTTACCTACGTCGCGGCCCTGCGCGTACGTTCTTCGTTCATTCTACATTCGACGCGAACAAACGACGGCGCCGCAAGCGGAGAGGACAGAGCGAGCGGCGCGCGTAGGCGGTTTATGCGAAAAACGCAGTATCACCGCTGTATGACACGCGAACAGCTGATCAAGAAGACGTTTCGGTGATGTTGTTCCTGTCAACGATCGAACGGACGCAGAACGACAACGGGTTTTTACCCGTAAATAAAAAAAGTACAAAATAAAATACTTGAGAGAAGCGATTCTCTTCTCGAGACGCGCGCAAATTCAAGGAGGACACACTCGTTATTGCATCCTCTCTCGTCCGTTTGAATCTCCGGCTAAAGAAAATTATTTTCGTCCGACGAGCGTGCGCGCGCGTTCGGCCGAGTAACGGGTCGCCGGCTATTAAACTACACGAGCTCTACCGCGTAATTGCGTATACGCGCCAGATGTTGATTTTCGCGTGTAAACGGATCGTGAAAACCGATCGGAATAAATTCGCGAGTAACGGGACGCGAGAGCGGCATCGACCGTTTAACCGATGATTCCGCAATCGTCATTAGACGGAATCATTTATAACCTTCTGCCCTCCCGCGTCTTATTTTACGGTCGCCCTCGCGTTGTGCAAATCGTGTCGATGATAATTACAGATGTGCAAGCGTGCCATCACCGTGTGTTCGTACACACACTCGCGCGAGTATATGTGAATGGCGAAGTCAACGAGAGAGAGGATCTTATCGCTAAGGTCGACAGAATTTACAGTACGCCCGGTTAAGTTCACACTCGGACGCTGCCGGCGTCGTAACGTAAACTCGACATTGTGCGTAACGCAATCTCGAGTCGCGTTGTAGAATGAAACTTTTTTGCAATGTAACGAGAGCAATTGTTGAGCAATTTTTTTTTTTTTTTTCATTTTACTTACGTATTTATGTTATTATCGTACGTATTGTAATCTTGGAAAATCTCTGCTTGGAGAGCAAGTAATTTTATTGATTTTTTTAATTACTGAACAACGTAACTATCTCAATGATAATCACTCTCGACATTATTATCTCTTTCACCAAATAATGTAAGATAGATATCTCAATGACCGGACATTTATTAAAGAAATAATTGACAAATGTTTATGTAAATTTAAGGAACTAAAATATTTAAAAAATATCTATAAAAACATTGATTGTTACGTTTGACATTTATACGTATCTAATAATTGTTTCTTTAATAAATGTGCCCGACCACACGCCCGATTATTACAGGATTACCTTACATTATTTGTTGAAAGAGTATAACAACGTCGAAGGTAATTATCAACGACGCGATTAATGATAATGCTTCGCGCCGTGAAAAAAAGAAGAAGACTTATATAGAACGAGAGACAACTGTCGTTTAACGTAATGATCAATTTGTTATCTCGGCTCGGAGATGCGTGTGCAAAAAATCAAATGAATGATTGTGTACCTATTTCTAAAAAAAAAAAAAAAAGCACCGAGTCATTACATCTAGTTTATCGAGATGTCGGATTGATCACCGACCGTGACATAAATGCGTGGTAATGATGAGGTCGGATTGAAAGAGAATGAACGGTCGAATCAACGGTAAACCAAAAAACACATTAGCCGAGCCTCGATCTAATGATGAACGCGAAATTTAGCAAATAATTGGCGAGACGAGATATAATCGATATAGATAAATCGGCTATGAAAGACGCAATTTCTTTTGTTGAGAATTTTGATGTGTAAATAAAATGTATTATTATAAATCAAGTTCCGTTCAAAACAATTGCTTGTAATAATCACGAACACTTATCGAATGTTACTTCGCGCGAACAATTTTCTCGACACAACAAAAGCCTCGATCTTTTGTCTATTTCTTGTTTTTTTTAACTGCAATTAGAAATTTCATTTAAATATTGTTTCTAATTATGTCTGTACGCATTATATATGCACGCACGGCACTCGTAATTATTCTAATTAATGCACGTTAACAAGTTGTTTGATAACAACACAATGAAATGAAATAAAGACGGTGTGAAAAATTCCTCGCGACGCGCGAGGACGATGTGTATTCAAATGCGCGCTAAATGCGGACGCTCGGAGTCGCATGACCTGGATGTTTATTTTGTTTTTACGACGTGTCATAGTCGCACACGACACATTCTCGTGTTTCTCGTTGTATAACAGAGTGACATTTTGCTCGGGAAATTAAAGCATTTTTTCGAGTGCCGTTTCGCGTGTTCATTGCGGCGATTTAAACTGATTACGATCTACTTATCCGTTTTTGCTTTCCGCTAAATGGTTTCTGGTTTCGCGATTTCAGAATATTTTAGATTTTAGAATATTCTATTCGAGAGAGAAAGAGAGCGCAATTAAGGTCGCGATTTTTTTGCGCAAAAAGTGATGATTTTCGAGATTCGTTTTTAATGCTTTTTTTTTCAACGCATATCGGTCCATCAAGAACAAACAAATCTTTTATGGCAACGTTTGTTAATGAGATTTTAAAGAGACGGAGATAGAGAGTGAGAACCGCTACGCGTTGCAGTTTATTAAACGTTTACTACGGTAATTAACGTTACAGCTGCATGTATGAAAATGCAATTTGCACACTCGTCGTAACGTTCTCCGCGAACGCGAAGGAAACGTTCGAACGCAACAAAGTATATCTTTTTTTCGATGGCACGGTTTCTCTCTTGGAAAGTAACAATTTCGCAAGAGAAAATAATATTTTCCAATTGCGTTAAATAACGTTTTTCAGTTGCGTACGAAATTACTCATTATCATAAAACTGCAAATTTTCAAGAAAAATCAATGCGAATTATTTTCCCGATCTTTGATGTCGTAAAACTCAAGTTTAATAACGTACGCCCATTTTCTTATCAGGGCAGAACGGAATGCGTAGTTTTCCTCTCTCATCTCTCTTATAACACTCCAGCGGAACAAACGACAAAAAGTAAAAGTCCGAAAGCGCCCACGGGGGATTTAACGGAAACTTTCGATTCTGTTACTGTCACTGAGAGAAGAGAGAGAGAAAGAGAGAGAGAGAAAGACTGAAAGAAGAAAGATAAATTTTATTTGTAATTTTCTTAATAACATGCGTGAAATGTCTCGATAATCGGACACGTACCAATGGACAATTTCTTTATCAAAGAAATGATTATTAGATATGTCAATATTAAACATAATTCTCACTTTTACTTTTTAAGATATTTTTCAAATATTTGTTACAATATAATTATTTCTTTAATCAATTTCCGAACGGTGGTCATTGAGACATTTATCTTAGAAATTCACGCTAAACAAACCAAAATCGCGAAGACCATAGTAGCGCAATATACGCCAACGTGTTTGTTCGATGTGAAATTTGACTCGCGGTCTCGAGACTCGCTGCGTGAGGTAAAAGGCTGAAAGTGTCAAGCGGTGCTTGGGACTTTCGATTCGCATCGATGCCACGGGAGGATATCGCGGGTTGTTGTTGTGTACACACGCTTGTACACAACTATACTATGTCCCGGTTATAATCGTCATCTCGTTTTGTGCCGCGCGCGTTTACAGACCTCGTATCCACTACACGGTCGCACGGCTGCGTTCACCTTCTAGCAAAAGCAATGTCTTCCAAGGAAGGTCGCCGGTCGGTCTCGTCTGGAAAGGCTCTCATCCGAACGCGAGCGACGCTTTTCCCTTTCGTTAAATTAACCATTCGCAGCCTTCATTAATCGTTCTCTTTCTTTCTCTCACTTTCTCTCTCTCTCTCTCGCTTTGATCTATAAAGCTTTACGGTCGATCGGAAAATGAACACGACTTTCTCTTTTTCTGAGTTAATGAAATGAGCAAATTCTTCATCGGTAAATAATAGTCTGATTAATTTGTTTCTCTCATAATAAGACGCGGTTATATAATCAAGAGGTGCAGATTTTTTTTTTTTTTTTTTTTCAATTTCTCAAGCTCGATATTCGATTTGATATAATTTCACTATCGATAAGACGAGTATTTCATATCGTTTGCAACTAAAAATATCTGCGACACGCGTTATTGCTAAATAATTTTTGCACACACGCGCGTTCAAACGCACGACTGTTAATTAGCGTTAAGTCCTTTCTACAAAATGATAGATTCGAGAGACTATCTTTCTATTGAAATATTTCTCGTATTTATTTATCGCATTTTATCTATGTATTTAAAATAAAGTTACCGCTGTCCTTAGTTTATATTAAGAATGAACCTTGTAAACTGCTGTCTCGCCTTTTAAAGCACTTTCATTTCCGTTTATAAATCTGTATTTAATTTCGCGTCTTTAATAAAATTATTATTATTATTATTTTCTTTTATCGGTACACCTCCAGACACATCTCTCTCTCTTCTCTCAAATCATTGTCATCGGTCGTATTGTTGCCGTCATTAGAAAGTGCACATCACGTGGAAAGCGTCGACTTTTATCTGATTATCCGGCACTTTTGCCTCGCGTGCGGAACGGCGCGCGATTTTTCCACCGGGAGAAAATCCATTATGCGACGTGTTTATATTAAAAAAAAAAAAGAGAAAGAAAAATTTGCAAACGGAAAATGTATATATCTCGCGAATTTTCTTCGCGTGCGCGAAGATTAGCGCCTGATTCACTCTAATTAGTTATCGCGGACAATTAGAAAGTGAGTCTCTCTCTCTGCAGTGTACATACACATAGGTATACTTACACGTCGGCGGTTCTTGATATGGGTTGATCTGGGCCGCGTGTATGCCGCTATCGCCGTGCCTCGTTATTGTGATCTGGAAAAGAGTGGAAAGGCAGTGTTTTAGATCTCCTCGCTTATAATAAGATACAATTGTGTCGGCGCTGTAACTCGCGGCATGCGCTGTTCTCCGATGTCAGCCGTTGGTTGGTGAAACGTATTGCTTCGAAATCGAACAGGCGTAACACACGCAATCTTGTAACGCGCAAATATACTTTAATACACTTTTAATACACTTTAGATTACTACACTTTTAAAAATTAAGCGTATGTATGAGGAAAAAAATTTTTGCTGGAACAAGCAAGACGATTAGTTACTATATGACCAGCGAGAAAAATCTGCTAAGCTCATGAATTTTTGTTTGGCTTGCCAACAAATTCATTTTGATGAAAAAAACTTCGTCGGGCTCAGCAAGAAATTTTTCTCGCCTCGAGAGAGAGAGAGAGAGAGAAGAATTTGCTCTCAAAGCCGGCGAGGCAAGATTTGCGACATGAATATGGAGAATATCGCTTACAATGGATGAGACGCGGAAAGAAATTTGCAAACGAGAAAAGAGTCGTGGAAATATAAGAATTACGTAAAAATGTGGATATAATAGACGTTAGGTAAACATCGAGAAAGGGAGTCTGGAAAAAGTGGAAAGTGGCAAAAAAGCATCTTTTACCGGTCTTTCGTGTTTATCGAGAGGTGACGGAGCAGGTTGCCACAATTGGCGGCGTGATATCATTGGCGGTGTGTCTGTTCTGGTGAAGTCATTGATGAAAGAGGCGCGCGCGATGTCGGGAAAGAGAGAAAAAGTAGCAGCCGATTCTCCTCTGAACTATAAAACGGTCTGAAACGGATGTGCGCTCATTACGCGTGTAATTACGAATGACGATCGACAAAATGCGATGCATTTGCAACGACGTCTGAGTGAGATGCAATTTTTTTTGCATTTGATCTTCCGATAAAATATAATATTAAAAAAAAAATAAATACATCATTAGCATCTACCGAATAAATAGTTTTTTTCACGAATAAAATAAAATTTTTCTGTTTTGAGATTGTTTCCCCCCCCCCTCCCCAGTGTATAGAAATAAAAACAATATACATTCCGTAAGATAACTTTTCTATATAACATCTTTATGTGTGACAAAAGGAAAATAAATAATTTTTAATCGATGCTTTTTATCGTCTGTTATATAACAATTATTCTCCTCAAATATAAGACGTTTGAAAAACTCACTTGCGTGTCATTATTTCGAAAGAATCAGTTTGCAAGATGGAAGAACAGATTAATATACTTGATGGACAAATCTCCAACATATACTTCGCAAGTATTAATTTAACGATCACTACTTGATATATTATTAGACGCGCGCGGCGATGATTGATCGTCATCGTCGGCTAACCGCGATATGTGAAAGTCTCTCGCGAAAATGTCAAGTCCCGATTAGAATCGATCGTCTCTCGTCATCCTCCTTTTCCAGGATGTTACAAGTCGGTTTTACCTCTCTCGCCGTGCAAATCAATACCGACGATCGTCATTTCTATTTATAAAAGAAAAAAATTCACACGTAGAAGAGCACACACGAGACATCAGAGGAAGGAAAGAGGGAACGAGATTATCACGAGGAAGGAAAGAGAGAACGGGAACATCGGAATTAACGATTATTCGGTTTCACACGGAGATAAGAAGAAATTGCTCAAGGTCGTCGGTAAAAAAAAAAAAAAAACTCACAAAACTCCGATTTTTCTCTCGTCGATGCAGAAAGGAAATGAAGTAATAAAGTGATGATTAATTTCTTGAGTGAAACCTGACGGTTTCTTGTTTTACAAGGTTGTAAATGAATGACGAGCTGAGACGAGTCTTTGCACACACGTATATAGAAACGACAACCGAGAGAGCCGTTAATGGAAAAGACGTGCAACGCATCGTCCGACGTACAACCGCGGGTAAGATCGCACCTAATTATGTTATTCGACGTAACACGTAATGCCACCGGTCTATTTTTAGATTAGCGACTGAGTACACAGGTAACTCTTGTAATTGCTTTCCATCTGTCTAATACGAAACCTCGTTACCGCTCCTGTGTCTCGAATCGCCGATAATTTCATGCAACAAGCAACGTCTGTGCGCGCGATCATAATTGTAATTGTAATACAAGAGACATGTATATTAAAACTCCGAGAACTGAAAAACGGTGAGTGTAAGAACTCACGGTTTATTCATATTATAAATCGGGTTTTTTTTTAACTTTTTTTTTTTTTTAACTATAGAGTGATGATCGACCTAATGATATTTGGATCTAAATTTTGAAAAATGTAGAAACGCCAATTGAAGTTCGAACACGGTTGGTTATGTGTTTTTTCCAAGTTTTTGACACGATGTTAAATTGGAAAAAAACAAACAATCAGCCGCGTTCGGGACTTTTACTGGCTTTCCCATTTATTTTTCTAACACACTGTTCAGACAAATGTCCAGCCATTGGTCCAGTCATTGGGACATTTACCTTAGATGGTTTTTTTTCAGGCACGACCGATTGTGGAAGACTTTCTTGTTGCCTAAATTTTCGCATCTCTTTTCTCGCGAAGAGACAATTGTTCTCTTGACAATTAAAATCCAAATTTTACTTAAAATTTATTATTTCGGCGTGTTGCTAATGCGGTGGAAAAGTTTCACAACAGGAGTCTCCGCAGGGGAACGCTGACGTTAGCACGACCGGCGCGTGTTGACCGTCCGTGCAATGAAAGTCGTCTAACGAGTCACTGGCCGTTCAAGTGTAACACACGAAACGACGCAGTCCCTCTGCATTCTCTGTTTCTCTCTCTCTGTTTCGCGCATATTCGAGTGTGTTTGTAATAAAGCGCCGAAGTGAAGGCGCGAGAAAACTTACGGTAGACTTTTATCGCGACTCATTATCCCATTAACTTGATTAACGTACGACGTTCGTTTGATTAAACGAACATTTACGGCGGATAATCGCGAAATCGATTTTCCTGATCGTGATTTAATCTTCCGTACCGAAGACGTCGCAGACGTCGTGATTCGAACGCGGCAATATATCTAAAGTTAAAACGCACCGAGTTTACCCGTCAGCGGCAAACCGGACCATATAAGGCTTCAACCAATGAGTCCGTCGAGGGATCTGTTTGTGATTTTTTACAATGCTTCGCTCATCGCAAAGCGTATGTCCCTTTATAGTAAACCGAAAAGAACAGCTGAAAGACTCTCTCGTTAAAAATTTTTTGCGCTAACACCGCAATTATCTGTCGCCCGATTTGAATATAAATTTAACAATCGTTTAACAATTTTTATTGTCATATCTCATCGATTGCGATTTCCATTACGATCGTCGATATCAGAATCGATCCTTGAATGTCAAGCGGTTTAATAGGTAAATGGAGCACAGTGCGCAACAGCCACCAGATAGCCGTGATCGTCGATCTAACGTGGGCCGAGATCTCCTTGAGAGATCGCCGCCCATGATTCGCTCCTTGCTGCCTAATGCAGCGGACACACTTCGCGGCTGTTGCCACTTACTCATTCTCGATTTTCTGTCGCGCGCTTCTCCCGCGACATTGATTTGTCATCCGTGAAGCGAAACCGCGGTTACGTCAGAACATTCGAACATTTAATGAACGAACGTTCTCCGACGCAAGACATTTTCGATGAAGAAAGATCCTTTGATTGTATCGCGTGGGCAAGCAAATTGTACGCAAATTTACTCGCGATAATTTTCGAACATCCGCGATTATTTCGCACACATCGATCGATCGAACGTATTGTGACTTTGTTTGCTTACTAGTCGGATAATTTCACTGGCGAATCTTAATTTAGATTTCGAATGAACAAATTTACACAAACTCGATGCGTACAATTGAACTCTGTTATCGGTGATATTTGCACTACGTTGTTTGCCTGCCGAAAGAGAGAGAGAGAGAGAAGTATGTACATATTTATTGTAGAGATTTTTTACTTTCTCTCGACGTCGGCACACCACGTGTCTATTGATTTTTCCGAAAGACTTGTTAAATAGAATGTTTGCCAGGGACGTTATCGCGAGTTTGCGCCATGTACGCTCTTGAGAGAGAACAGTTCATGAATTGTTAGGTTTTGTTTTTTTAGAGATTTTTTCCTTCACTCTTCATAAAACTCACAACGGAAAAGCTTATGCTTGTAAAAGATATTTAGAAAATATTTCTTAATTTTTTCTCTCGACTGTTGGTTTTTCTTATTTAATAAATAAATCGCAATTATTTTTGCACCAACCCACGTGTCGAATCATTGAGACACTTATGATTCTGCTTGATTTAGCTCGGTTTCTCGATCTCGAGTTTCTGTTCTTCTGAGAGGCGGCGGCAAAGAAACGGACGGAGGGAAAACGCGTAACACTGAGCGCGGAGCGCGCATTCAACGTCACTTCGTAATGTTATATCGACGCTCTTATGACTCTCGTGTCGAGTGAAATGTCTGTGGAAAGGCGGACTCTCCGCGGGCTCTCTATAAGATCTCGCGCCGATATTTAAAAGAACACGAGGTAAAAGTGGGCGTGGCGGTTCCGAACGGATTGTCTTTCCTTCTTACACGGGCGGTGTTTCAATCAAACACGACACGCGAATCCTCCTCCGTAATTTACGCTTCACCGATCGAAAGAGAGAACGCGAAACACGAAAATTGGGTTCTCGTCAAAATGCCGTCTCCGTACGAAGACTTTTGCAAGCGGCAAAATTGTTATTTCCCACGTACGCATCGAGCGCACGCACGTTTTTTCAAACGGAATTGTCATTGTCTCGAAATTGACTTCGAGATATCGCAATCGCGTAGTGTGTATATTTTTCGTACACAATATAACGCACGGCTGTGTGCACAACACAATAAATGACAATTTAACGGAGACACTCGGTTCGCTCTTTACGTCACCCCGGTCGTCGTCGTCGTCGTCGTCGGCGCGACATGCATTTCGTGCATCCTTAAGTAGTACTCGGCGTAAACGCCGAGTTAAGGCGTAATTGTCAATTATTATGTGTTACGTAACGCGCTGGAATTAACCGCCTCCTGAATGAGTTAACGACATTAAATCCGTCAACCTTTTATCACGACGGGAACGATCCCACGACTGTTGTCAGAAACGATGACATAACAAAACCGTCTAGCGAACGGCAGCTATAGAGAGACACCCGTGTGTATTCAAATATCCTGGATGGGCACACGTCACGTCGGTTTTGTTTACAGAGTTTCCGTGACATCGCGAAAAACAATTCTCGCTCCTTCGAAAATGTAACGCGATATTTTAATCGGTTTTAAACGAGTGAAAAAATATACTTTTTTTTCCGAAAGTCAAATGGTCTGATAGAGAGAATAAAAGATTCAATTGAACATATTTCCGTTGATAATTCGACATCAGGCGATCGGATGCGATTAGGAGAGAAAATCTCACACGTGTTTCACCTGTACGTTTGAAAATCGTTTCGAAAGCCGTTGCGCTGCTTTCTCGGCAGCGAGGTTTGTCAAATGTTCACCGACACGCCGATTTGAATAACAAATTTATACCGCCGTTTAATATCGATGTAATTTAAGAGATGACGCTTGATTAGAATGTGTGTATGTGCGCGCGCGCGCGCGCCAACAAAGAATTACATAATGTGCAATCGCATATTCAACCAGCACGTGTTGCGACGTGGCGCACGCAGGAGAAAGTGTATATACGTACGCATGTATATTTTGTGGTCACCATTCACACAATGTCCGAAATGACAATGCGTATATTCTATTCTTGATTACGTGTCATTGTTGATCTCTCGACGTTGCGAGTCCAAGGATAATCATTTTTTCATACATTCATTATAGAAACGTTAAACTTCATGCATATTTTTTTTGCACATTAGTATCATTATGTAAGATCTCAAAATAGCATGTAATATAAAAAAAAAATACATATTGCCATTTAAATCAATAGCATATATTACTTTTTTAATTTAATACTGTACTATTTTAATTTAATTTTTTACATGCTTTTATAGTCAGCATTGTAAGCAAAATGAAGAAAAGAAAATGAAGAAAAGAAAGATGACAGAATCGTGTACCTCGTTTGTTCAAGGTGAATTTCTTAGACGCGCAACGTAATTGTATTGTAAACAAGCTTTTTTTGTGTTTACTCACCATCAGGAATGCCAGTGCGACCCCTCTCCAGTCCATGGCTAAAATAAAAGAGAAAGTCTTATTAATAATTGGGTCGAAACTCCCGCGCGTACAATCGACCGCGCAAACATCGCCCCCGCGAGAGGTGATAAATTTCAAAAATTTATTTATCAATTTTTGTTTCTCACGCACAATTGCGCATTTGTTCGAATTTTCTTCTTTAATCAGAAGAAAAAATCGCTTAAAAGTGACGAATTTAACGAGGTATTGATTTTTTTTATTTTGAAAAAATGTTTTCAAAAATTAAAATCAATTTACAAGTGTAATAAATTATAAAATGCGTAAATAATTTAAAACGCACTTTGAAACACATTAATTGAACCAGACTCATTGCAAATTCCGTTCTTTCTCTGATTGAGCTCGCTTCTACTTTTCTATTCCGTTTCACTATATTTTATTTCTTCCATTAATCGTATCCAATTTTCATTCGAAAAAGTTCCCCAAACACAAGACTCAGTCTAGCATTTTTTTTTTTTTTTCATTCCAACGCGTTACAATACAACGAAGACTCGTATATCTTTACTTCGTTTCTGCTTTACGCGGTCTGCGGATGTTGAAAAAAAAAAAAAAAACGACAGTACGCGACACTTCGCATCGTGACGTCATCATTTGCAAGGGTTAAGGCCGATCGAGACAGAAGATGATGCACGTTTTCAGGTGGGTTAGTATAACCGAGGCTCGTTCGGGTGCTCGCACCTATAGCTCGCCGAGAAAGTGACATGCTCGTTCGCAAAGGCGATGGCGACGGCACTGCCACATGCAACGTTTACTTTTTGGAACACACCAGGATAGTTGACGACGAAACACGGTCAATCTCGACTGCAGTAGTCTTTGTCAGACTACTAACGGCCGGACGCGTCACCTTGGCGTGTCTTTTCCAGTAACTGGCGCCGGATGTAACACCGGAAGCGTGCGCTCCGCGCGATTGACGAGACCGTGTATTGACGTCGTCCGCGAGGATCTACCGTAATTCCCGCGGTTTTCTTTTTTCGTATTATTTGACAGATCAGACAAATGCAATCGCGATCAGAAACGGGAATATCTCGCCAGAGCTCGTCGCATTTGATAAACAATTTTTTTCGAGAACTGTTTTCAAAACAGCATGAACCGTGCCTTTTGAAAGAGACGGAAAAAAATATTTTGATAGAGTTTTCTCGAGAATATTCTCGAAAATTATTCTAATAAAATATACCAGTATAAAATAACGTGGGGATAATTGCTTATGCTTCTTCAAATATAATTAAGTAATATATGAGTATTATTTTATGAGTAGAATCTTGTTGAATCTTGAGAAAAATAATTTATATAACAATTATCCGAGGAATTTGTCGACGAAGATATGATTTGAGCAACGGACGCAGATATTTCGACAACGGAAACAGCTGTCGCACAGGTTTCTGTTCGCGTGCATGAGGGAGTTACGACAAAGACAATCGAAAAATTCAAGGACGCTGTAACGAGCGGTAGAATTTACGTGGGAGCAATTTTTTTTCACGTCTATGAAATTTTTCTATTTTCTTCATTAACAAAACACGCGCGCGAGTTCTTTCACTGACATAAAGTAAATTTAACATATTTACGCCTTCACAACGCGTTTAAGTCACCGGAGATTTCAATGCCTGGGCGGCAGGCAATACCGTTTATATACTTGCGCAATCCGCGGGCAATTGTCACTAATTCAGAAAATAAATCTCGCACGGATAATTTGAGAAATAAATCTGTCGTTTACGTATTCTGTGACTAATTAATTTTCCGTTTGTTAAAATTGCTTTTTTTTTTTTTTTAGTAAACGAGACTTAGGAAGCGATTTGATCTACACAGCTCTATACGGCGCGAACGAACCTTGATGTATGTACATGTATTGAGTAAAGTTCGCCCACAACGCGATGCGCCAATGAGCTCAACGGATAGGCAGAGCCTTGTGCTCGTTTCCGTTATATTTAATGTCATTCTCAAAGCGACTATTAACTTGACTATTATCCGGCATTTATTGTGACGCGCGTTCGGACGTTCAATCCTTCGTTTATTCAGATTTACCGTTCAAAATAATAAAGTAAAAACAGTTTGAAAATAATCTTTATACGATAGAAATATATCTGTAAGATACAAGATAACGTAAATAAGGTAACACCAGACGCCCTTGAACAACCGTTGCACGAGAATTTGTTTATGTGAAAAACGAGACGCTACCTTTTTGAAGAAAAGTCAAAACGTTTCATTTCTATATGATTATTAAAATTAAAAATTTAGAATTCAAAATTATTATTTTCACGCTAATCGACGTTATAAAATATCGCGTACATAATAACAGAAAGAGAAATATATTTTTAAAAAACTTGAAAAAGATGTATTTTTCCCTCAAAAAGATGTAGTTTTTCTACGCGTGTAATAATTAAGACGATATTATAAATATTATCTTCAACATAAAAAATGCAATTTCAGATTTTCCTTCGGGAAAACAACAATAGTACAGTAAAAACTTCTCACCTGCTCCTTTTCCGAATCCTTCGAGAATAATTCCAGATTATGCTCGTGCGCGCGCGCGCGCGATGCTGAACGGTAACGGAGAGAATTCCTCTCTTTCTCTCGCGAATTCGCCGACTCTCGAGTGACAAGTGCAAAAGAAAAGTGGCATAAATCACACGCCGAAAGGGAAGTCGCGAGGATCAATCGGCGATCTGGTCGATCATCTCTCAGCTTCGATGTATCGTCGGCGATTTTGCCGAATGTCGAAAACGCGTCCTCGCCGGCCACAAAATCCAGCTCTTGCACGTCGACATCCCAAAAGGTGTTGCTACCCTCGCTTTCGTTTCTTCTCTCTTTCTCTTGCCTCTTTCTCTCGATTTTGCACTAACGAATTAAATTTTATACTTTTTGTCCACGCGAGTATACTCTCATCCGCTTGACGCGGATCCGTCACTCTTCTCTCTCTCAGTCGATCAAATCGATCTCGCGCGCGTTTTTTCGAACACCGCGATTTTTTCGAGGGGAACCAGTTTTCGCGCGTGGAAGGCGTTCCGGAACCGACACACGAAGTCGCACCAAATCCTCGGTGGTCGTTTCACTCTCGACAAGTCTTGATCGCGCGAAGAGTTCGTTCGCGCGAGTATCACCGTATTAGCATTTCTTTTTAAACAATTATTCGAAGTACATACTTGTGTGTTCGATAAATATATAAATACGTGCACGGATATCACATTGTACATCTAATATCGAAGCGTCTACCTTCGCGATCGAGTCGTTGCTGTTCGCGTCGCGAGCGCATGTCGCCCGCCCATCCTTCGTTTATTTTCGTTCGACAAATTGTTTTTCCTCGTTTCTCTCGTCCCGTTCTCTCTGTGTTCCGTTGTTTTTATTCCGACGACGCTGCACCGCACCTGCTGGATCCACGGTGCTCCATCAGGATCGGTCGAGCGTGAACCAAAGTGTCGTAACGCGAGAAACGAAGTCCGTCACGACGGACGCGAAGTCTGAGACTGAACGAACGAAACGTTCGGCTCGCGGCGTCGCGCTTCGTGCGTCGTCGACGCGCGAGACGGAGAAAGAGGCGGGAAAGAAACGACCGAACGCTGCGGCGCGAGAAAGACAGAAACAATCTGACTGCACATGCGAGAGAGAAAGAAACAAAATGTATCTGACAAAGATGATAAACAACTATGCGAGAGAGAAAGATATATGTTCTTCTAAAAGAGAAAGAGAGAAAAAAACAAAATTAATTGGAGACGCGAGAGAAAGAGAGAAGTTAATGTAAATTGCAATTTTTAATTTCTGAAAGTAAAAGAGATGAAAGATCGGAATGATCGCGTGGGCAGGTGGTAGAAAAAGGAGGGAGTTCTGCATGAGAACCGCTTTTTCAAGAAAGACGAGGAAAGATAAGAAGGGAAGGGGACAAGAAACAAAAAGAGGAAGTGGGAGAAAGAGAAAGAGAGAGACAGAGGAATAGAGATAGAAATAGAGAAGATCGCGTTCTTTCTCTCTTTCTCTCGTTTGATCAGACGTCACAGCCATTCTGTGCGAAAGGATGCTGCAGAAACGTCAGAAACGCGGTGGGAGGATGAAGAGACGCGCGATACCGATGCGAGTCTAGAAGAAGAAAGACAGAACGAGTTTACGTCATCGTCTGAATTGGTTTATGCTGTCATCGTCTCGCAATGGTCCCTTTAAGGGTGGAGAGAAACTTCTTTTTATCTTGATACCTTTTTTTAATGAAAAAAAATTGAATTATTCTCCCACGAGATGGAACTTGAAATTTAAATAAATCGTTTTATTTTACCGTATATATATTACTTAGAAAGTAGAATCAGAGAAAAGCAGAGAGAAAGAGAGAGAGGAAATAGAAAATTTTTACAAAAAAATTATCTATATAACTTACACGCACAAACTTTTGAATGGTTGAGCATTTTACGAAAAATTAAAAATATTTTGTACGGCTCCTTCTCTACTTTGTTATTTATTCTTCACAACATTAACGTTCTTCTAATAACATTACTTTCCAAGCGTGTTTATGTAAAAATTATCTGACAGCGTCTAATTAATTTTACGATCGTTGTTGCGGTTGTTCGTGTTGTGATCCTTGTCAAATTTATCGATTATGTCGAGACGCATGAAGGATCCGACGATGGACCGAGCAGCGGAGGCTGCTCTACTAGCGAGTCTACCCTCCACGGAACTTGTAACGCTGCTCCGTGAGATTTTAACAGGTTTCGTTACTGCCCAAATGTTGACGGCAAATTTCAACTCGGCCACGAACGCTTCCGACGGTGTGATCTTTTCCCTCACTGCGACCTGTCGGATGTTCCAAAGAAATTCGCAAATGGCGATAACAAACGAAGCAGCGCAACCGCAGATCAACACAAGGAACACACCGCCGACGTTCGCCAGTCCAAGTTCTGCGCTCGAACCGGAACTTTCTGTCTCGTCTTTTTTGCACAATCCACCGCCTTTCTCGATCCACCATTTTTTTTTAAGGTCACTTAGACTGCCTTTTTCCCCCAAAGATAAAATTGCGCTGCTGATCAGCGTTCGATAAGGGGAATCTATAGAAATCATAAATGTAAAACAGTGCAGAGATTGCGTCTCGTACATATCAAATTATTTGATTGTGACACGACAGAACTCAAGTCGAAAGTGTACTCACTTCGAGGTAGCGCTATTCCGTAGCCTTTGTTGTCGATGAGGCCGCCTATTTTGTCGATGTCACAGTTACGTTGCATTTTGTACTCAATGGAGGTGCTTTCCATGAGAAATGCATACGTACGCTTGCTTTTAACAACTCTGTCAACACCTATGAGTGAAAATTCCAAAAAATAAAAGAAAATAAAAACCCTCGTCGTTCGTCTTCGTGAAAACGCTCGGTCTAGCTTCTTTCATGGAGGCGTACATCTTTTGATAAGTTGAATAATTCGAGTGTTCGAAGAAAGACAACGTCGAGCCGCCTTCAATGCACCCGTACTTGATCTTCGTTTGCTTAGCCAGATCTTCCACGTTTTTAAATACCGTATCCATCTTGTCTACGGTTAAAAAAGCAGCGAGATTCGCAGTGTACGAGCTAATCATGATCAACGTGAAGAACCACCACATTGAGGCTAGCATTCTAATACTGGGTGCTCTGAAAATAATTTTAATATTTTGTTTTAAGCGAACTAATTTTGATACTTCAATGTGTCTTGTTTTTTTTTAATATTAAGAAACATTCAGAGAAAATGCTTACTTCGGTAGAATATCAGAACCTTGCTGCATAAGAGAGCCAATAGTCAGCCAAAGGCTATTCTTTAGATCAAAATTGTTTTCCAGTTCCTCGGGATCGGCATTGCAGGGATGAGGATTGTCCCATTCTGCTGGTGCCATACGTGCTTGAAAAAATAACATCAACGACACAATCAGATAAGCCGTCGCCATGTAAATCCAAACATCCGCACTCAGTGGGCTAAGGAAACTGAAAAGATCCGGTACTTTGTCTTCCGGCTTGCTAAATACGATGCTTATACCTTTAAATTTAAAATAGATCAGTAATTTAGCTGATGTTTAATGTTCAATTGTAATCTCAATGTGAGAGAGATGTTTCTGATAATTTCTTAATGAACAAAACAACATTTGGTCACAAAAAAAACATAAGTTTTTATATTTAAGACTCGCCTAAGTTCATAAAAGGCATAGAGAAATCCACAACGGATTCTCGCTCATACGTAATTGTCAGATCGCAAATAGCGAGATCGGCCTCCTGCAAGATAAGCAATTATATATAAAAATTTTTTATTCTTTTTATTGAATTCTTCGGTCGATCGGAATCTTTGTAAAGTCAAACAAATCAAGATCCTACATACGCGATCTAGAAGACGCCTGATAAGCCCGTTCCAAGATTTTGTTTTCGCGTCGTATTTACCATACGCCCCATCAGGCACGATTTCGAACTCGTACTTGAAACCTAAAATATTCGCAATACGATCGATCAGATCGATGCAATATCCCTCGTAACGTCTCTGTTCGATCAGAACGCCGCGATTGCTACCATCGACCACTTCCAAAACATAAGGAGCACCCTTAAATAAAATTACACAATATATTCGTTACATCTACAGAAGACACAAAAATTGGAATAATTTATTTTAACGTAATACACGTGACACTTGTTTCGTTACTTTTGTTGTAAAGCTGATGTTAGAACTTGACGATCAATTGACATTACGTACTATTCTTGTGGTGATACGAAATAATTTTTCTTGAATGGATTTGCTCAAGTACATTTCAAGTTCTTCCTTGTTCTCCTTAAGATTTACTCGAGTTTCGGGAGTCCAAGAAGCAAGTTTCACAGGTTTCGGACGTCGAAAATCAAATATGTTGACTTTAAAGCCTCGTCGGCGACCAAACTCGTCGAATTCCATCATTCCCGTTATTTTCCCCATCTTCGATATCTACGATGAAAATATTCAATAGTTATCTCTTGCATAATAAAATTATAAATTACATTATCAACATCAATTAAGATTATATAAGATAGGTGTTGTCTTTGTATTTTTTTTTTTTTTTTACAATGTCTTCTAAAATTGGTAGTTTTTTTACAAATACTGATCTTATTTATATTTGTCACAATTACTTCTTTTATAACGCTGCTAATGTTCGGTCCTGCATGATACTTGGTACTTTCGTCGCAGGAGAGTGGCAAAGGATCGATGAGTACATCGTCCTCGATGATCCTCGCGTTTAACACTTCCATCGCTGTGTTTACCAGGAACACCGCGTCATAAAGAATCGCTGAGTTTATCTGCGATCCAAAATTGCAACAATTCATCATGATGCCAATACATCGTATTTCGCTAACGATCAAAAAATTGATCAAGAGATCAATTTATTCGTCAGAAAGAGAGAAAAGTCATTACCCAGTTAACTCCTTCAACATTCTCTTCAATGTTTTCTTTTAAACTAAGCCCAGTTATATTGGTGGTGATGTTTTCACTTTTTACCCCGTAGATAGGCAAGTTGGGCGAATCCTACAATATCAGAACGCTTCTGCTAATTTGTAAAGAATGTATTTTTGCGAACCTTTTCTATTTAGTTATTTTTTATATCAAAATTCAACTACAAGATTAATTAATTATCGCCTGTGGAAAAACAATTATTTTTTTCTTTCGTATTGCGGCAAAAAAACAATATATGTATTACCAAGTATGTTAAAATAAAATTGCAATAGTCCGCGAACAGTTTGACCTCCCTCGCCTGCATGATAATATCGATGAGCTTCTTGGGATCAACGTCGATAATTATATTGCAAACCGATAACGAGCGTATATCTTTGAGTATGGGACGATAATCCGGTCCTTCGTTTAGCTGCCGTATCGCAATGGGTTCGTCCTTGTCTCGTTTCAGAGTTAACGTTTTCTGTAGACGCGATAATCCCTCGTCGTCTTCATAAATCGCGATGAAGTTTTTCCATCCCAGTGACTGGATCACATCCGCGATAGCCTGCGTGCAGATTTGTTTAATCTTCTTTTTTTTAATATTTAAAAATAAAAAAAAACTATAAAGATTCGTTTTCGTTTTTTTTTTTTAACGCAATGTAATGCACAAACTAAACTACACAATTTTCAGTCGATTTAATCGGGATCCCGCAAATATACTACGTTGGTGGTTAATTTGATTTGTTCGACGCTTTTTTTTTTTTTTTTTTTATACAACAAACCTGACTGATCATTTCGCTGTCTGGAAACACATTAATGGTCATCGGTGAATTTCTCTCCTCCGGCGATTCGTTATTTTCCCGCCAGACAAAATCGATATGCGGTATGTCGTATCTGGCCGCGATGCTCGCGACTATTCCCCGAGTGTACGGACTCGCTGGTCCGAAAATCGCCGCCACACCTTCCTGAAGCAGGTCGCAGACTGCGCAGAAAGAGAGACCATTTTGAACAAGCGGAAGTAAATACAAATAAATGACGAAATTAATTAGACATTTACCAGCTGCGTGAGTTTTAAAACTGTCAGTTCTGTCCTCAATATAAACAGTGATGTTAACGAACTCAAATGCTGGCGCAATGTGTTCATACTTCGTGTCGGCAATTGCTTTCGCGAACGCAAGCATGTAATCCTCGTCACCTTGATGAAAAATGCCACCTGAAAGATGTTTTACATTAGAAATCAAAGAGACGGATTTTTTTTTAAACTTGGTTTGTCTCAAAAACTTGGGTTTCTCACCGATTTTTATGGGTCGCACGGCGCCATAACTGCGTGCCGCTATTGCCAGCAAAATTGCGAGCAAAAGAACTCCGGATCTCTCGCTCGGATTCATCTCGGCGTGATCTGCAAAGTAGCACTTCAATTACTGCGTGTTCTGCTGCTTTTTTAGTACACTGATTATTTTTTGCGAAACTTTCAAAGTTTCCCGAAAACTAATTCGACTTTTTCAAAGACTATTGCATCGCAACAACTGGCGAGATGTGTATTTAAGATCGAGTTGTTGGAAGATCAAAATTAGACTGTGCGTTCATACGGCATCACAATTTTCACTCATCGATCTTATCTTAGTTCTCGCGTTGAAACTGCGCGTTTACCAGATGAACTTTTTCAATGGAAAATAACGCATCTGAGATTACGCGTCGTAAACGCGCAAAACTAAAAAAAAAAAAAAAAAAAAAAAAAAAAATTTTTATGAAACTTTTCCGAACGTTTCGTTTTAGGTGCCTCGCTAAATTTAGAATCATCCTACATTCGTTTGCCCTTACATCGACCACGAACTTAATTACATTTAGAGGCTACACGTTTAATTCTTTTGCATCAAAAATCTGTGGTTTTTGTTTCTACATTATAAAAGTATCTCAATCATATATCAAATATTTGACGTAGATAATTGTGCTAAGAAAATGGATGCTATAAATTTTTTGTATTTATTTAAATGTGAAAAAATCTCACGCCAAGATCTCTCGCGCGCATGTGTGAGTGACGTCAGCGAAGCTCGCCACACTCGTATGCACGTACAGTACTCGGGGTGTTTTTTCAAAGAATGTCAAAGTCGAGTATAAATTACGTACGCTCTACCATTGACAATTACTTGATGATTTACTTGAAGTAAATGAAATATAAAAGATTATATAATGTTGAAAATAAAATATAAAAATATATATTGAGTTTATATACGGTTGTAAAAACAATTAAAGCTGACCGTTATATTTGTAGATTTTCAATATGTGAAAATATTATCTTACCGCCATCCCCTTTTAACATTTTCCATTTTCTCCGTGAAAAGGACCCAACGATATATCCTTTACGTGCGCGACTGAGGAAGCACTTCTGCTAGATGATCTTTACTGTGCGCATGAGCAAGCCCGTCCCTTTAAATGAAGATGGCGAGCCGCGTCAATCCTCGGCCAGTTTATCGTGTCTTCCTCGTTGACACTCGTTCGCGATCGATCAAAGATGCAAGGCGATAGATGTCAAATGTCAAACGCTCGCAACAATAATTTACATCAACGGCAAACCGTTTGACAAATTGACACGTTGTCGATTCTTCGAGACGAGGGAGATGATTGTGATCTCGCCGCAGTGTACAAAAAAAAATATGCGGCTGGATCTTTCGTGATGTGAAGAGAAAATTGAAGAGTTCAGACGTGATGAGGCGCGAGAGAACGATTTTCTCGTGTCTCTTTGCGACACTTTCCGCGAGGTGAGAGATGGTCGTCCATGTGTTTCTGCGATCAGCGTGGATCATGCGTAAAAGAGACGCTTGCGAGAAGAGCGAATGGTTGATGGATGCGAACGCGTAAACAGCTCGTCTGAAAAACAAGAAAGAAGGAAAAGATTTATTTAAGATTGTTAAGGATGCCGTTGATGTTGCCGGAGATCTTGCTTTTCGCGTGTTTCGTTTTATGCGACGCGCGAAATCCGATCACCACTTACTCGAAGAACACGGTGCAACACACGAAGACGTCCAAGCCAGCGGACACACCGTATTCGATGTTGACGACTATTATCGATCAGAATCATCAGACGCCGCGATACGAATCGGCGTACAATCGCAACGTTACTCATAGTCAGAGCGAGCAAAACGGCCAGAGACACGAAGATGAAGAAGAAGACGAAGAAGAGAAGAAGGCGAAACCGCGACAACATCCTTACACCGAATACGCCTGGGAGATAAATCAGATAAACCCATGGTTGTCAGCTTGCGATCTCGCGGGACCAGATCCCCCGGATCTTCGAGGTGAATGTCGCCCGTCGCAGATGTTCGACTACGTCCAGTGGTGTCCAATGTCATGCCAGGACGCAAAGCAGGTCGAGAACATCGCGGACACTTCTAGTAAAAGCAATAAGGAGAAAGAAAAGGAGCAAACGGAGAGATGTCTCTCTTATCTCGAGGAGTCGTCTAAAAAAAACATTTGCATGAGCAACAAATCCAGGGAAGAGAAATACAATTTGATAATCAATCTGCGTCTGCGGCATTGTTGCCACCATTCAGTGATTAGTGCCTTGGCGTCGGGCAAAGACGGTCCACTCGAGGACGTACTGAAAGACGGACCTAAATGCGAAGCCGTTCTTGACAAACTGATGGCCGTCGATGATATGACGGCACGTGTAATTTGCGAATTTGAAGAAGTGATAGGCCGCTTCGATTGTCGTCAGACATACTCTGTGGTGCACAACTGCTCGCACTGTCTGGTAAGATCTATAGACAGTTGGACAATTGAATTTAATTAGAGCGGAGTTCAAGCACTTATTTAATGAAATGATTTTGCTTACAGGACTCGTACAGAAAATGGATTTGCAGTGTCATGGTACCCTATTTTGCCCACGACCCAACAGTCGCGACTACTCCGACTGTTAATTGGACCAGAATCAGACCTTGCCGATCAGTGTGTTACAAAGTGGAGCAAACCTGTCCTTACTTGGTCCCTACTGATCGTGCTCCAGCACTTTCTACGCAATACGCGGGCGAAGGCACTTTCCTTTGTCAAGGTGAGAAAAGAAAACAGTTAAATTGAACACTTGGATTATACTTAAAGCGAATTCATACATGTAACGTGACTGACATTTGATATTGTTTCAACGTCTACATGCGTTTCAGACCCAGATATACCTGAGGCTGGCGAGCAAGCCGTGAAGTCCTTGCACAGTAACAAAGGCGAATGCTGTTATAGATTGCATGATATTTTCGAAATAGGGATACAGGCTAATTGTTCAGAGCCGTGGAAAAACGGCAGAGTTAACGATCCGCCCACAGCGCCTCATTGCACAACTGCTAGAAGTGAGTACAATGAGAATTTTCTCTATCGGCTCGGAATTGTAAATGTCAATAACTTTTTTTTTTTCTATTCGCAGGTCCGAGCTTATCGTTGAGCGGTAAACAGGAACCGTTTTGCGGACAAGGTCGCGTTGGTGTAGTATTAAAAAATAACGTAACATTTTCATCCAGCCCGAGTTCGTTGACTGTTCAACGATTCGTCTGGATTTGGATCTTGTTCTCCGTCCCAACAAACGTTCTATGGGACTATTAGTTTTCTCATAAAACAAAAACCATGTATATATAAGATATAGAGAATGTGTATATATACATATAGTTATTTATTATAAAAATTGTTGTCAAAGAACTAAGAAAAATTATGTCGAAGTTTTAAGTGCGACTGTTGAAAAATAACTGAGTGTAAGTAGCTAGGACGTGCCAAGATTACGTTTCATTAAAAAGATTTGCTTTAATTTTGGCTAATTTTCTCGCAAGCGTTTGTCTTGTTTTTGTTACAGTGTATGATGTCAATAGGACACACTTCACGGCAAGATTTTTCATGTTTATTGCGTAAAATTTGTTTCAAGTTGTCACAATTTTCATGCAGAGCAAACTGTTAACCACATTACACGCAAAGGCATTCTACACATTTTGTTTAATGATTACTCCAAGTTTAAATATTGATTATTAAATTATTGAATTCTCTTTCTTGCCGTGACTGTAAGCACTGACTTTGTTTTTTTTTCTAACATATTTCTATAAATCAATTATTGGATGAATCTTCTCGTCATTCAAAATGTTGTCTTGATGAAAAAGAAAAGCTTATCAACACAACAGATATAGTTCATCAATTAATTAATTATTACTGTAAGAGAGAGAGAGATAGAAAAAAAAATTAGAAATTTACTCGATAAAAGAAAAAACCTAATAATTTTTTATATATGATGTAATACACTAAAAATGTTATAATAGAAAATTGACGAGCAGACAACTTATGTAACGGAAAGTGACTACATCCAAATATATACACCCGTATTTTTTAACCATTTTTTTTTTAACCATTATTAAAAATCTTGCGATGTTTCAGTGGTGAAACTGTTGGTTTTAATTTCGGATCTGAATTAGAGATGTGGAAGGGGATCTTATGGAAACGGTGAAAGGAAGAATAAAAAAAAAAAAAAAAAAAAATGCGACGGAGATAGAGAAAGAGAGAAGCTCGGTACGCGAGAACGAGGAGGTTCCGTGAAACTTTCTCAGCAACCACGGCGACTGCAACGTGACTTGCCGTACCACGTGACTCGCGCGTCCAATTGGGTCGACCGCGAATCGACGGTCACGTTGCAGTCGGTATGGCTCGACCATCCCGCCATGTCTCTGCACGCTACTCCCCTCGTCTTCGGTATCCCGCGATTAATGCGTTTGCATATGCGAGTGACTGCTAGAGCGGTGCGGTGTGGTTTTTCCTCGTGCAACTGTCGCGTAAAATAAAGAAAAGAAAAAAAAAAAAAAAAAACGCACACATTGGGGATAGCCGATCAGTGTCTCTTCTTATCCGATATTTTGAGGATTCTCGAATTTGCGCAGCGCAATCGCGCGTTATCGGATCCGTCGTTGTTCTAAACAATTACGCAACGCATAAATTTTTCACACGGAATTGCACAGTTAAAAACAGTCAATTTGTGTGTGGATATGTGTGTGTGTGTGATCCTACTCTCTCTTCCGCATAACAATCGCAAGCGACGAAAACAATAAGCGCGAAGACTCCGGAGCGTTTGAAGTGACAGCGAGATAACGCATCATCGATGCGGTTGCGAGTGAAAATTTATCTGCTGCTGCTGCTATAAGACAGAGAAAAAACTTAAATTTTATCCAATTTCATCGCGCAAGGATCAAGAAGTGTTTACGGAAGTGCTTTGAAAAAGTGCCCTGTGAACTTGCGGCGCGAGTTTTACGGCGCGACAATTTGCAAGCGTGACGAGATGCACGTCGTTTACACAGCAGTCGCGAGCGCATTGTTGTCGATTGTCTGAGTCGCGGTGACAATTGCTTTTGGATCGGAACTTTACGTAAAAGCGGAATCGGCAGCGATTTCCACATCGCGATGAGACGCGTACCACATCGAGCTTGCTGCCTGCGTTTTGCCGGCTGAGAGCTTTTTCAATTTGCCAATCGCCAAAAATTAGTAGATCCAACACTCCGCAGTCTCACCCCGGAGAGAGACGCGCTTTCTCCGCAAGTTTAAGAAAAAAAGTAAGAAAGAAAATAGGGCGAAATATAAGGCGCAAATCTTCTGGATAACTTCGGATCGGGGACACCCGAGCATGTCTAGACGCGACATATTTCGGTGGGGAAATTCTATTTACAAAAATTATGTTCTCTGTTATAAAAACGATATTATGAAAATGTTTAAATTACTTGCGAATTAAGAAACGATAAAGATAACTTGAATTTGAGAGAAAAGCTATATATTGCAACCCTATTATTAACAAATGTCTTGCTAATTTCGTGTAAATGATGCTAAAGTTTCCTGCAACTCCGATGAGCGCTTTTCAAAATTATGAAAGAAGACTCGCAATAACTGTTACATACCTAATTATTACGTAATTATTATGCATATTTCTTTTGTATTCCGGCAATTTTAAAACTTACATAACGAGATATTACGCGTAACAATGGCGTTACTTACGTGCGCGCCAGTCAATTTAATTGAAAATGGTCTACTTCGAAGGACGGTGTTGAGGAAAGATGACGGGAAGCAGTAACAACGAAATGGGTCAGAAGGTGACCTCGGGAGTTCGTGGCGACGGTAGGAAGCACACGGTCCATTGGTTCCGTAAGGGACTCCGGCTGCACGACAATCCCTCGTTGAGGGAGGGTCTTGCTGGCGCGTCCACATTTCGGTGCGTCTTTGTGTTAGATCCTTGGTTCGCTGGAAGTACCAATGTTGGTATCAATAAGTGGAGGTGAGTGGCTTTACGCACGTCGGGCAGAATTTAAAGCGTTTTAGATTCAAAAAGTCATTTACACGCGCGTGTGACAACTTCGTCTGTTGTGTGCGTTTTAATTTAAGGCTCAAATCACGCGCGGTAAAAAAGATTGTATAATAAATAAAAAAAATTATCCGGTAACAAATCTATAATTTATTATTTACGCGTTACGTAACGCACGCGTCTGCAGATTTTTGCTGCAGTGCCTGGAGGATCTGGATTGCTCCCTAAGGAAACTGAACTCCCGGTTGTTCGTAATTCGGGGTCAGCCGGCCGACGCGCTGCCGAAGCTCTTCAAGGAATGGGGCACGACGTATCTGACGTTCGAGGAGGATCCGGAACCGTTCGGTCGCGTACGCGATCACAACATTTCGGAACTCTGCAAGGAGCTCGGTATCTCGGTGGTCCAGAGAGTCTCGCACACTCTTTACAAACTGGACGAGTGAGTCCACCAATTTTTTTCTTCACAATTTTCGGTCGTTTGTTATTTAAAACAATTAATTTCTCTCAACAAAATTAAAAAAAAAAAAAATGAAATAACGTGTTAATTCGCAACTTTAATATTTACACGTTTCTCGTTGCTTTAGAATCATAGAGAGAAACGGTGGTAAACCACCGTTGACGTATCATCAGTTCCAAAATATCATTGCCGGTATGGACCCGCCGGAACTACCGGCACTAACAGTGACTGCTGCCTGCATTGGCAACGCTTATACTCCCCTCAAGGACGATCATGACGATCACTACGGTGTACCCACCCTGGAAGAACTCGGTGAGAAGAGATTGAAATATTTCTAAAAAGAATTTTAATTTTTCTTGAGAGCAACTTCGGCATTTTGTCCGTCTAAGAGATACCTTGTTTCTCTAAGTATATAAAAAAAAAAAAAAAACTCGTGTATATATTTATTATTCATGAAGCAAAGTTGCTTATGATGATATTTCGCAACTTGTTCCAGGCTTTGACACGGAGGGATTGTTGCCGCCGGTGTGGGTCGGCGGCGAGAGCGAAGCTTTGGCGCGGCTCGAGCGTCATCTCGAAAGGAAGGCGTGGGTGGCCAGCTTCGGTAGACCGAAGATGACACCGCAATCCTTACTGCCGAGTCAGACCGGACTCTCGCCTTACCTACGATTTGGATGTCTTAGCACGCGACTGTTCTATTACCAACTCACTGATCTCTACAAGAAGGTATACGACTTCGTCGTTTTTTTAAAAAACGAAAGATCACGCGCGCAAATTTCTACAAAGCTTGCGCGCCGATTCAAAGTTGCGGAGAAAAAAAAGATCTGATCTCATAGAAGTCGTGTCGCGAAATTACTCTGGCAAAATTATTTTAGATAAAGAAAGCGGTGCCGCCGCTGTCACTGCACGGACAGCTTCTCTGGCGCGAGTTCTTTTATTGCGCCGCGACGAAGAATCCGAATTTCGATCGGATGCAGGGTAATCCGATCTGCGTGCAGATACCATGGGACAAAAATGTGGAAGCTCTCGCAAAATGGGCAAACGTGAGTGAAATATTAATTTTTAGGCACAGGTAAACTAGTTTTTTTATATAAATTTTTATAGCTTTAGATCTTTTTAAATCTTATGTTTCTCAAATATTTTAAAAATATTTACGAAGACAAGTAAAAGTTTGCAGAGAAACTCTTATACTATTTGAAGTAAGTACCTCTTTCTTTTCGTGGCAGGGCCAAACCGGATTTCCGTGGATCGACGCGATCATGACTCAGTTACGGGAGGAGGGCTGGATACATCATTTGGCGAGACACGCGGTGGCTTGTTTTCTAACCAGAGGCGATCTTTGGATCTCATGGGAGGAAGGGATGAAGGTGACACGTGCTGCTTTTTCATATTTTTGATGAACAACACCTGCAATCACTTTTTCCATATTATTGGCTATTTCATTATTTCATGTTGAAGCTAATGTCATTTTTTAAGGTGTTCGACGAGCTTCTCTTGGACGCCGATTGGTCCGTCAATGCCGGCATGTGGATGTGGCTCTCGTGCAGTTCATTTTTTCAACAATTTTTCCACTGCTACTGTCCCGTGCGATTCGGCAGGAAGGCGGATCCGAACGGCGATTACATCAGGTAACCATCTGCTGTTAACAGAGCTGCGTGTACACTTGGATTTTTCGCACAACTTACGTATATCTGAGCAATTGTATTCGAATTGAATCGGTTTCGCGATTAGACGCTACCTACCGGTGCTGAAGAACTTTCCGACGAGATACATTCACGAACCGTGGAACGCCCCGATCAGCATACAGCACGCTGCTAAGTGCATCATCGGCAAGGAGTACTCGCTGCCGATGGTGAACCACAGCAAGAGCTCGCGCATCAACATCGAACGAATGAAGCAAGTTTATCAACAGCTGAACAAATATCGCGGTAACGGTGAGTAAGAAGATCCTGAGAGAAAGAGATCTGTCGAACAGCTTCTAAAAAATATTAAATAATAAATATGCGCTCTCTAATTGGGACTTTTTTTCCTCAGGAGCTTCGTTCAAAGGAGAAAATATTGGTGAGTAAACCATAGATTGTCAACTGATCTCGCGTACACACACATAATCTAATTATTTCTAGTTTTACCTTAGTCTTTCGCATAGAGACGCAATATATTGTATCAAGATAAAACCGTAGATAAACTGATGCTTTGTGTAAAGGCTTGCTGAATGCATTACTGGGATCGTCGGCAAAGGACAATGAGGAAAAGAGGAAGCAGGATTCGCCGAATCAGAAAAAAGAACAGAAAAGATAAACCATCAGCAATGTGCAATAGCAACAGTAACAATAGTAATAACATAGTGACTGAATAAGATTGTGTGCTTCAAAATCCGACAAAGAAAACATGTGATGGTCACATCCTAATTCTTTAACTCTTTTCTTTCAATTCGTTAAGATAGTAACGGTATCATTCTTTTATTAAAAGCGGCCGTAAGTTCAATAAATTCTACAATTGTTTATATAAATGTGCAAATTTGTAATATAAGAGAGAATGTATACCAATCAATGTGGATTTTGTACAAAACAAAAACAATTTGACAGAAAGAAGTGTCGCTTCAATGCAAGTTATTGAGCATTAATTACTTTTACAGTATTGTCATCGCGTTGTGTTTACGTTCGGCAAAGAAAATCTGAGACATTACCTTTTCTAACCTGACACACTTGTGATTGAGGTTATGAGATTAAGAACTAATATTTTTTCTATTACCTGAGATTTTGTTTGACGACAGCGCGATGATGAAAACAAAACTTCAAATATTCCAAAATTTACCGGACATGCGGAAGAAATTCTTTTCTCTTCGGCACACGGTGAGACACGATCTCGATTGAAGACCGCGAATTTAACTCGACAACACAATTTTCGCGCGAAAATACACCAACCAGGTTCCATCACTTTGCACTTACTGTGAGTGGCGCGCGTACTTTCACATTTGCATTAGATTTAGAGGAATAAACCAATCGCAGACAATAATCACAAAGCGATGTTCTTATAATTCGTTAAGTCCCAGCCAATCGGACGCAGTTGCTCTCAGAGGTTCTTCGCAATGCAAAGACCGCCGAGTTTCCATTGCTTTTCGCGGTCGAATTTTTCAAGATCGATGTGAAAACCGTGTTTAATGTTATGTTTGCGAGATGTAAAAAGATGCGGTTTTGTGTAGCAGTTTCAAAGTGATATATAATTCTCGTAAAATTGAATTTTGTCTGAATTAGAGCGAAGAAGAAAATGCATAAAACAGATATCACGTAACGATCGTTTAGGCCGTTCGCACGCAACGTCGTTAATTTCATTCTTTTCATTGTACGTGACAAGTGCAGGATATAATTCACTCTGAGAAATGACAGCGGATAACTTCAACACTTCCTCATCGTTTACATTAAAAACAGAACAAACAATTTGCGATGACATGAACGATGACATTGTTATGGATCACATTGACAAGCTCTCATTCATGCCTCTACCATCAATTTCTATAAATAATAACGCTCTTATATTCGATTCGTCGAACAATGAGTACTTGCGTCTTACTACAATGGCATGTTTATCAATATTATATATATATATATATATATATATATATATTTATTATCAGTAGTTTCTTTTCAAGTGTTAATTTTTTCATGTCCCGTTGAAATTATATATCATTTTTCTTGCATTTATTGTGTCAAAGATGTTGGTTTTTGAATCTGAAGAAATTGTAGTAAAATTGTTTCAAGTAAAAATGTGTAATAAAGTGTTTTGATATATTGATCAACGTTACATCACGCTTATATGTAATTTACACAGGTCCGTAATACATACTTGTCGTATCTACACAAGTGTTTACTTAGTAATTATGAAATGTGTTATGAGGAAAGAGAGGATGATGGAATGTCAACTGTTAAAATTAAAAAGTGTGCCGATCAAATGGAATTACATGCTGTTAGATTGGCATTGGAATCTCAATTGTACAGACAGAATATGTTAAGACTGGTAAGAAACATTCATAGGTTTCATTTAAAAACAATGTTTATTAAAACTTAAAAAAAAAAGGCAAGTAGAGTAGTGCTTCTTTATTTCTGTCTGTGTCCATTGGCATACTTTTATTAAATCGCAGTCTGTTTCTCAGATTAAGGATATAAAATCCCATACTATCAATAGGAAAGCTTATAAAACGTTGGTGATATTTTTGGAAGAACCTAGAAACACCTTTGATGTTGCTGTACAAACGGACAAATCCACGTGGATGGATTTGCACGAAACAGAGACTGCAAAAGACGCGTGTATTTCGCCCAACGACGAGAAAATGTCGCCAACAACTTCGTTGACTCTCAATCTTAGTGGTTTATTTGAAAATACAAATGTTAGCGAAGATTTTAACAACGAAACGGAAATACAGCAAAAGACTTTAGAGGAACCTTTAAATAACACTCTAACAATGGACTTTAATAATGCTAGTCAAAGAACTGAAGTCCCGACTGCTCCACAACTGACAAATGACATTACTTTTGTGAAAAATGAAGATGAGGATTCACAGGATTCATTGTTGCAACATATGGAAGATATGTTTGGCGAGAGTGACGACAGTAGCGATCTCACAAAATTGATTGAAAAACACTCCGATTGTACCAAAGTTAATAGCAACGTTAACAACGAAACGAATAAGAAATGTTTGGAAACAGACATTGATGACTTGAATAATCTTTGGGGTGTGTCAGAAACTACCCAGAATATACCCAGTGTAACAAGAGTGAATGCAAATAAACTTAGCTTTCGTAGTTACAAAGAAAGACAGAGAAGAAACAAACTGAACAAAGCCAACAGAGATAAAAGCGACGAACATGACAATATCAGTGAGCAACAGCAGAGAATAAACGCTGTCTGGTTTGTGGAACGTGTGCATCAGGTTTCAAAGTTCAAAGCCAAAATGACGGAATTATCGCTGAGAAATTATCGAAAGCACAGGAAGATTAAAGAAAAGTTTTTCTACTTGTTCGGAGAGTGCGACGATGACGAATTGATGTCAGATTCGCCTATATGTATAGAGGAATATTTGCCAGCGTGCAAAGATAGGATAGCACCTTGGATCGTTAAGTATTTAATGCCATTCTACAAAAAGAGAAGGATTAAAAATCGACACCTTTTCAAAGCTGTTGCAAAATATATCACAGATATGCTTATTATAGAAAATACCTTTCCAGGTGAGTCTGTAATCGAAATTGTAATTACATTTCTCTGTAAATTGTGTGTGTGTGTGTGTGTGTGTGTGTGTAACTATACATATATACAACGCACACATACATTAAAAGTATTAAATACTATATCAATAATATGTTATACATAAAATATTTTTTTATACATTTTAAATAAAACAATAAATACAGAAAAAACTTATTGTACATCTCGTGATTATTCAGTATGTATGGTAATAATGTAAAGATACACAAAAGAACGAGAAATATTTTATAATGACGAAACTTATATGAGTATTTTCTGCTTGTACTTGTTTCCAGAGGAGACGTCAGTGAGCAAATATATAAAAGATTACTTCAAAAACGGAAAATGCATTAAGATTAAACAGGATATATTCTTATGAAGGCCTGTACCACAATATTATGCAATATAATAGTAAAATGTATATAAATTCTCTCTCTTATACACATATATAGATCTCTTTCAATACATTTAACATTTGTTTTTTCTTTATAAACACATATTAAGTGTGTACAAATAAATATTTATTAAAAACAAAGGTGTGACATATAACATTTCTTTTGAACACATAAAATCTCAAAAACTTTAAAACAGATACATATATATATATATATATATATATGTATATGTATAACTAATTTTACAAGTCTCACTTTATACATACATATGCATATAGTGTACATATATATATATGTGTGTGTGTGTGTGTGAAATGAGAGGTTGTAGAATAGCTTTAAAAGATTACTAGATAAAATAATAGAGCTCACACATATATGTCAAATATTCACTTATATGTCATTAACCACACATTGCTATCATGTATTATTAAAGCAAGTAGCACGAAAGGGTTTTACATATAATATAATTTTTTTTTATACGAATAATAACATTTTTTTATTTTACTTATATATTTCCTTCGTTATAAACAGTATCACATGATAACAATAGACAGAATCAACCTACTGATAAGTAAGAATGATTTTGCCGACTTACTATTTATTTTTTTTTTCTTATATAAAGATGCTTACCTATGCTTTTCATACAGTGATTAGAATAGGTTTTATATTTAGAGAGTAAAGAGAGAATAAGGACTAAAGTAGATGCTCTCAAATAAGCGTCCCGATCATCTGACATTAGAGCACTGGAAGCTTATTCAGCTTTTGCAAAAATATATATAGAGACACATTCGTGAGTTTCCAAATAAGATGTCGATACACAATGGAAAAGATGAATCTCAAAAATGTAGAAGGCTTGACGGAAAGATATATGTGATACTTTGTATGGCAACTTATGTATTACGTATTTTACCAGGTACATAATTCTTATCTATTACTGGTTCTTGTAGAAACATATGTAAACACCGTTCATTTTGTGCCAAAGGATGTCCGGCTATTCTGAAAGAGTTGTTCAATAAACAAAAAACTCAATTCCATAAATGGAAACGCAAAAATCACCTAGATTCTAGGTTGAATTAAGAAATGATACAATTAGGCTAGAGCACTAGTTCTTTCTTATACATATATATAATTTGTGTTGCTCTTTTTTTTTCTTAAATTATACTCACTTGTTAACAAAAACTTCCAAGCCTTTTCTTCTGTCCTCTATAAAATCTTCTTCAAATATTCCATCGTCTCCGCGAAAAGGCATTTGACGCTTCCATGCTTTCCCTGGTAAAGGTGGCACCACAATCTATAAATTTTTTTAAAAACAACATTATACAATTGAGTTGAACACGTTACGTTGTTCAATAATATTCAATATGTGACATATGTGCGACTTTACAGAAGAATTTCAGACATAGAGAAATCTACAAATTATTGATTTCAATCTTTAAAATGTCATTTGTATTATTCTTTATCTATCTATTATATGTAATCGCATTTTTATGTAGTTACTAACCTTACTATCTCTTTCTAATTCGTTTCTTAGCCATTCAAAGTCACTATATCGTCTTCTTACGGTCGAATCTTTTACCTTAAAGACTGGCAAGTTTGTCTGAAAACAAAAATCAATTATGAAAACGATCAAAATCGCATCTACGTGCATAATGCTAACTTAATTTCGCAATGTATACATTTACACGTCTTTTACACAAACAAGTACATATATATTGTTGCAGATTACTTAGACTTTTTCTTCATTTCTCACTTCTGAATGTGACACGTTTACATAGACGCGAAAATGCAATGCAAAACACATAAGATACATAAAAATACAATAGACGCAAAATCCGAAGATTAAATCACAGTACTTTTTCTCGGACTAGCGTGTATCTGTTTCGAAGCACATTTTAGCTTTTATCGGCCCGATAACAGGCACAGCCCATGACACACAGTCTATAATTCCAATCGTCAAACATATAATCAAATTACACGACGTGCGGAATCCATCTGTCTCCGTCGCGTCAGACATCGCGAGATTAAAAATTTGACGTGTGTACGTATGTATCTCGGCGTATTAGACTCTCGGGACAGAAATAAAAATCGTAAAAAAAATACGCACCCTCATACGAACTTCGTAATCGGTATATCGTTTCTTGCCGACGCCGTGTGTGATCGGATTAGTCACGTCAATCTCGAGGAAGTTTGCAGGCGCCGCATAAGCGTCGTCCAGTGTCTGTTTTTTCACATTCAGGCGTCGCGTAGCATCCACAGTCGTGTCCGCCATTTCCTACAATATCTACTAAAAATCGCTGGATACTTAAAATAGTTTTACTTCCACGAGAAAACTGACGTGGATAACGCGTATTATCAATCGAAGTACCGCAGAGCACCGTGGAACACCGCAAAATGACAGCGCTCGCTAACTTGACACAATTTCTCTCTCTCTCTCTCTCTCTCTCTCTCTCTCTCGCCTCTCCCTCCTTCTCCACCTTCCTCTTTTTCTATCTAATAATATTTATCCGCTCTACGTTGCGTCAAATCCTAAAGCCGGGAACACACGTAAAAAAGCTGAAAGTTGAGGTTACGTTTGTCGGTTACAGATCGACCAATCAGATCGAAGCGGCTCGCTCGCTCATTGGCCAGTCTGCAATCAACAAGCCCGCAGAAGAATGCACGGTGATTGGTTGATTTGGTTACTGCTCAAGTATTTCTTGTTCCGATTGGTTCCAAGTGACCGATCAAAGTTCGTGTAATACGGGGTTTAAGGAATTGTTTCGAGAATACGCGGGCTTAAACTTGACGCTTGACCCTTTTGGAATGACTCCTTTAAACTCGGGAACTGGTAGCAAGAAGGTAATGGGGACGGTGGAGATTGAAGTTCTTTTCTGATTCTTGGTTCTGTGATAGGTGTGTATTACGAATTTCGATACAGATTATAGCTTGTCTATACCGCAACGTCGTATAGAACGAGTTATTTTTAATCATCCTAGTTGTGCACGTTTATTTCTCAGAGTTTGTTCCGTGCGTAGCTTCATTGTACATATGAAACATGCAGAGAGAAAGGGAGAGGTTAAAGTGCCGCATGGCACATTTAACAGCCTTCACATCTGCGACGATTGGCGACGATCAAAGTCGAGTAAAGTAAACGATTTAACGCATTGTTTGCGCGTTACATTCATTGTACTTATGATCTTTTCAAATTTCAAATCGATTTTGTACGTACGTGTGTGACTTTGCGCGCGTGCTTTGCAACGACTAATGATAAACCAAATTAATTAAGCAGAAAAATAATTGACATACATCATTGTAAATTTTATACTTTCTCTCTCTGTTCTACTCTGTGTTGTTGCTCTGTAAATCTTCTGTTTCATAGTGTTATTTTTTTTATTACGTATCTTTTTTTCATTTTAGCTAAAATAATATTCCATCATGCCTCCTAAGAAATCGATGGAAGAAACGGATCGGTTGACCCGTATAGCTATTGTAAATTCCGACAAGTGTAAACCCAAACGTTGTAGACAAGAATGCAAGAGATCATGTCCGGTAGTACGAATGGGAAAACTCTGTATAGAAGTTAATCCAAACAGTAAAATAGCAGCTGTCTCAGAGGAACTGTGCATTGGATGCGGTATTTGTGTCAAGGTACATTGGAGCATACTAATTGCATTGTACACTTGATGTATTTGTTTTTGAGAATAATATTTCTGAAAAAATTATGTATTTTTTTGCAGAAATGTCCTTTTGAGGCAATATCTATTATTAATCTTCCCAGTAATTTAGAGAAGGAGACTACGCATCGATATTCAAAAAACTCATTTAAACTACATAGACTTCCTATTCCACGTCCTGGTGAAGTTCTTGGACTTGTAGGAACCAACGGGATTGGCAAATCGACTGCCCTCAAGATTTTGGCTGGCAAACAAAAGCCAAACTTGGGAAGATATTCTGTATGTGTCTCTACAAATCTTTTATATCTTGAAAATTGTATAAAGAATTTTGCTTCATGTTTTCTAAATTAATTTTATTAATAAGATAAAAAATTTTTTATTTGAAACACACAGGATCCACCAGACTGGGCAGAAATTTTGAGCCACTTCAGGGGTAGCGAATTGCAGAATTATTTTACCAAAATTTTGGAAGATGATTTAAAAGCACTTATTAAACCGCAGTACGTTGACCAGATTCCCAAAGCAGTGAAAGGAACTGTGCAACAGCTGTTGGACAAAAAGGACGAGTGCAAGAATCAGATGGAAATCTGTAAAATGCTCGGTAAGCATTAATATGTGTCGTCTCTTGTTTTATAACATTTTTCATTGAAATTCATTATTTTGTTTCATATATAAAACTATAAATACGTTTTGTAGATTTGCTGCATATACGCGATCGAAGTATTGATGCACTTTCTGGTGGTGAACTTCAGCGATTTGCTTGCGCGATGGTATGCATCCAAGATGGAGATATTTTTATGTTCGATGAACCATCTTCTTATCTAGATGTTAAGCAGCGTCTCAACGCTGCCGTGACTATTAGATCTCTCATTCATCCAGACAAGTAAGCACTTTTTTACGTGTAAATAATGCATAATTAATTTTCATGGAATTTCTTTTGTCATGTGTCTGTGAAACCATCAGGTTCATAATAGTCGTGGAGCACGACTTGTCGGTTTTGGACTATTTATCTGACTTTATTTGCTGCCTGTATGGCGTTCCCGGGGCGTACGGCGTCGTTACTATGCCCTTTTCCGTTCGGGAAGGGATCAATATCTTTCTCGATGGGTTTGTTCCCACGGAAAACTTGCGATTCCGCGAGGAATCTCTCGTGTTTAAAGTAGCGGAAAGCGCGACCGAGGAGGAGGTGAAACGTATGAATCACTACGAATATCCTGCAATGACGAAAACGATGGGAACGTTTCATTTGACTGTCGAGAAGGGTCAGTTCACCGACTCGGAGATACTTGTTTTGTTGGGAGAAAATGGAACTGGTAAAACGACTTTTATTAGAATGTTGGCTGGCAACTTACCACCGGATGATGGGTCAGGTATGCTAATGTATAAAGATATGGAGACATAACTTAGATACAACTTAAAAAACTATTAACGCGATCGATATAATCGTAAAGCAAGCTGATAGAAAAACACATAGAAAGATAAATAATAATGTAGAAACAATATGTAACAATAAGATAAGTCCCAAATCCCAAGGTGTTGTCAGGCAGTTGTTGCATGAAAAAATTCGCGACGCGTACGTGCATCCGCAATTTGTGACCGACGTGATGAAGCCTTTGAAGATCGACGATATTATGGATCAGGAAGTACAGAATCTTTCCGGAGGAGAATTGCAACGTGTTGCTCTGGCTCTTTGCCTGGGAAAACCGGCCGATGTGTATTTAATTGACGAACCATCGGCGTATTTAGATTCCGAGCAACGTTTGGTTGCCGCTAAAGTTATTAAAAGGTGATTTGAGAAATAGGATAAGTGAAAATCTGGACAACAAAGTGCGAACAAATATTACAAAACGTGACGTTTGTTTCAGATTTATATTGCATGCAAAGAAAACGGGATTTGTAGTAGAGCACGATTTTATCATGGCCACATATCTGGCCGATCGCGTGATAGTATTTTCTGGTACACCGTCGCTGGCAACAACTGCTCACAGTCCGCAGTCGTTGTTGAACGGCATGAACCGCTTTTTGGAGTTATTGGGCATTACATTCAGAAGAGATCCCAACAACTTCAGACCAAGAATCAACAAAAGTCAATCGGTGAAGGTATGTATGCGTGTTAAATACAAGCTTTCTATTTAATACTCGATATGCAAATTATATTTTATATAATTTTATGCGTTCAAAAATCATGTACGCTAAATTTTGATTTTTTGTTGTTGTTTTAAATAGGATTTGGAACAAAAGAGAGCCGGGCAATACTTTTTCCTGGAAGAGTAAGCTGCCGTGGCCTCTTTGCGGTGCGACGTGAAAGCTGGCATATATAAAGTATTATTAAAACACTTTTCTAATCTTTATACTTTTTAAATGCCAAGAATGATACGAAGAATATATTTCCTGCATACGTAAATATTCATGTGTTGTATTATCTGTAATGATCGGAGATGTTACACGTACTCAACAGAATTTGAAAATGCCACTTTCTGCGAGTAAAACTGGTTTGTTTTCTGTGCGAGAGAAAATAATTTACAATTTACGGATATACAAAAAAAAAAGGATCAGGGAATGTTTAAAAGAAGGATCATGAAAGAGAACAGCAACAAAAACTGAGAAGAAAAGAGAATCTATATTATAGAATCCATTAATTTCATGTGTTTTATTACAAGCTGTTTGTCTAATTTATACATATCTCCATACATACTGAAATGAAATAATGAATAAATTGTGGTGTCATAATTGTAACTACATGTACATTGACTATATATATATATATATATGATATATACATATATACATCATATATATATCATATATAAGATGATTAAATCGCAATGTCAATCAAATCGAAGTGAGTTAATTATTTCGTTCTAAAACTGATTGCTGCGGGAGAAGAAACCAAAGTCGAGAGAGAAAAACTGTCATTTTCCCTCCAAAGGACATTATTGGCTCGAGGCTTTTGTATAACACGTAGTGCGACAAACCAATCAGAGTCCTTTATTTCCCTGAGTCTGAAGAGGGAAACGAAGGACTCCGATTGGTTTATTTTCTTGCGTGTTATGCAAGAGTTGTGCTTCCGTCCTTACCCTCGCCTGTCCAATCGCAGTTCTAGTGCAACTTAGTGCAGAGGAAGGGAACAAGTCTTCCGGTACTTGATCGCCTCTTCATTTAGGACTGGGAGCACCGTCAGTGCACAACGGCAGTTTATGTGTATGTATGTTCGTCAAACGGGCAGCGTGTAATAAGCGGTTTATTGCATAATTATGTGAGTATAAACAAACGATTTCCGGCTTATCAATAATTCGTTGTAATTGTTATTGACAACTACCTGTTAAATTGAATCAATTAAACGACGACGTGTATAGGACAAGTAATGACACAATGTTTCCTAAAAAGAAATTTCTATTAATTATGTAATGTTGTGTATTTTCCTCTATCTTCTTCCCTCTCGCTCGTCCTTTCCTGGTATTGCCAATTTTGAAGCATATTTATAATACTTGCCACATGTCGCGGATTTACAGCGTGTCACGTAACCCTCAATTTTATTGACTCAATTTTATTAGACGATACAACGTTTATGTAAATATGCATTATTAAAAAAAATTATATTCATACTTTGAAAAAGATATAGATACCTATTAGAATTTTCTGCAGTCCGTATTTCACAGACGACACAATTTATCGTTTGTGTAAATCGTGATATAAGATAAGATACGTAAACTCTTATTTAATCACATTGACCAATTCCGTGAATTGATCAACCAATTGATTTAATCGCGAGCAATTGGAGATAGTCAAGCTCTCAATGAGAATGTGTATAAAAAGTGACACCTTGTTATCTCTTTATGATATGATTTGATATTACAGCATAATGGTAGCTCATACAGTACTCTTGGACTTCACGGTGTCCAGCAATATGATTGCCGATATGGAACAGCGATCCGGTCTGAAATCAGCCATTGCCAATGTGCTGTCTGAGCATTTTGTTGGTCTCAAGCCATTGACGGAATCTAATATCGATGGCAGTCTGCTTGTTTTATATACTGGGCCCAGAGGTAGTCTAATCACTGTTAGAGGATACACAGAAGGTCTGATTACTCTAAACATTGAGTATTATAAGCAAGATGACCAGGAAGCCCTTTTAACTTTTGAGGTATGTATATCAAGTTGTTATTCTAAATTTACATATATATGTACTAAATGTTTAAAGATAAGAAATGTCTTATCTTAAACAGTCTTATAAACAGTTGATAAACATAGTAGAGAAAATATGTGACATATTGATAAACTAGAGAAAATATATGACTTATATGTTCAGATCAAAGTTCACTACTAAAAAATTAAATTATTACAATGTTATTTGATTAATATTAATTTTTGGTACATAATTTTAATTTATTGGAACAGTTGTATCCTCACTGAGTTTTTATCAGTCAAGAAAATATTTAATTACAGTAGAAATATCCCAGTAAATTGATATTGTAACAAAAATTAAATATTAGTTGAATACCAACATTGTTATGTGCATTATATACCAAACTTTTCCGACATATGTGTAAAGAGAAGCCATATGTCACGAAAAAACATAGGCGTAGAGAGAAAGAAAAAATAGTAACATAAGTTTTAAAGACTTTTAACAAATTTGACAAACAATATCTCATACCAGAATAATAATTTCAATGTTTATGTGATGAAATTCAGATCAAATTAAATTATTTCACAACAATTGATAAATTAAGGAAAATATGTGACTTGTTGAATGAAATAGAAATAACACAGTGCATTAAAGAAAAAGATTAAAGACTTGTGCAGCATTTAATATTCACTGAACTGAATAAAAATTAATCTAAATTCGAAAAAATAATATTTTTCTTCAGTTTTTGTGAGTATAATGTGCTACACTCTCTCTTAGTTTAAAATCTGTTTTCTTTAATATTCTGTAAACACATTTCTGTAACAAAAGTAGGAAATATGACATAACTGACAGAACGTTGTAGCAGTGGCGATACTTGGAAGCTGATGTTGCCATGGCTTTGAACAGCCAGCGCAGCAAGCGTTTACCTCCAGTAAGACGAGGAACCATATATGACCTCTATCTGACATTATCAGGTAGAAAATGCTTTCTCTCAATTAGATTTTCCTCGGTTATTTCTAACACATACTTTATACATACTTGTAGATATTTATCATGAAACATTTACCATATATATATATATATATACACACACACATACATATATATATATATATATATATATAGAAAGAAAAGAGAGAGAGAGAGAGAGAGAGTTATAATCGCTATTGACTGTTACTAATAGATATTTAGGATAGGTCGCTTGCCAAGAATGCTAATTTAATTTTCTCCCAGCACTATTACGTTCCCAAACTCTTTTTTATATCCAGCACTTAATTTGTTATAAAAATAATTTAACTATTTATTCAAATATACTCTACAGTTAATTTTTGTCTCTTCTTGGTCGTACGAATAAAAGTTCCTAAACAAAGTGTTTGTAAATACTGTAGGGCATAATTCGTTACAAGTGAACTTGATGTAAACACATGATATTATAAATTATTATTGTGAAATTTTGTTACATTTTTCTTTCTCTCTTGTTGCTAAAGTTTCTCAGACAATTTATATATTTTAAATTGTATGTTCAAAAAAACCTCTCTAATGAGCATGAACACAGATGTTGAAGTAATATGGACATTTAATGTAATTCACATAAAAGCAAAATGTTTCTATTCACACTGGATCCTCATCGGTTAACAATAGCACACAAATGTAAAATACACAGAAATCAAAACCTTACATTAATAAGTCATATAAATTATAAATTATTATTATAAATTTATCATTTATAAAAATTATCATTTATAGAAATTATCAGACTCTGTAAATTATGAAAAAAAAAGTCATATAAAAAACTATCACGTATTGTTTTCCTAACTTAGCGCTCTATATTTCAAAACACTTTTCTGTAATCTTTATGTGACGCGATAACATAACGCACAGGTGGAAACGTTCTACTGTAAATTATATTTAATTTTTATATTACCGTAATATCCACGTATCTGTGCGCATTGGAGGTCGTTTTGAATATAAATTGTTCAATATAAATTTTATTCCTTTACAATAATTTCGCACGAGTGAAATTGTTGTATTTTTTCTATTCAAGTTTGAACGAGTTCAAAAGAAATAAATCATATAAAAATGCGAAGCTAATTAAGAACCACGCTTTTGTTGTGTACATTTGTCGTGTATATGTGTAATAATGTGTGCAATAATTTATATATATATATATATTGCAATAATTGTTGTTTATATTGTTTTTTACAAAATAATTTAATATATATTTTTGTAACAATTTTTTTTATCGCGTCTTGTCTTCTTCGAAGTTTGAATCTTTGAGTTCTCAAATAATAATGGAATCTGTATATCTCTTGTATTAATTTTGTACATCCTGGAACCGCTACTTTTAGTCGTACGATTCAGATTACACACCAAACATATGCGCACAGTGTTACTTTGTATCATAATTCGCGTGTTTTACCGCTTGTTTTATCATTTTGTTGGACAAAGATAAGCCCTGCCATATATCATGGCTTGCCAGATCTTGACACCTTTTTTTAGCTTCCTTAACAACAAGGAGTGTAGCGATTCCGTTTTACAAGATAGTGTCTTTGTTCTGTTCATTCATTGGTTCGGCTTGATGATGATGATGATGATGATAATGATAATAATAATGACGCTAATGATGATGATGGCAATGATGATGATGATGATGACAATGACAATAATGATGATGACAATGATGATGGCCAATCGTGGTAGTTGGCGAAAGAATTGGAAATCGCACTGCAGACAGCGGCAACCGCTACACGGTCGCATACGCTTACCCCGATTAAACGCGGTGGACCCTTTGAGAGATACTATCCTACCTCCGGTGAGTTTTTATTTATAATTATGTTTACGGAACCAGCTAACGACCACTATTACGAGGGAAAAAAAACTGTTTACACTTAAGGAACTCGATCGATTTGGGAAAAAAAACTAGTATTACACATCGATTCGTAAATGTTTGTATTAAAAAAAAACAATGTCCTCACGCCTCGCTTTTGTCTCACACTAAAAAAAACTGTTCTACGAATGGAAAGTTGTCTCAAAGAAACGTCGCAATTACATCTGAGGCGTTTAAGATCAAAATTCATCAAGCCACGAAACCCATAAAGTTTAATTTGAGATATGTGATTTTTTTTTTATTCGTTAAAAGCTTTCTAAAGTATTAGGCTTGGCGATTTCTGATACTAGACACCTCTCTTCTTACTCGATAGTCACTCTTTGTCAAGAGAAATCCTGTGCTCGACGCAATACAGTTTTGTAACGTTCGCATCTCTGTCCGCGTTATAACTCCGACATTTGTAATTACGAGGACACATTATTTTCCCATCTTCCCCTCTCCCTCTCAGTTTTTGCATGACAGATGGCAATCAGTTTTTAAGTGTTTTTCTTTACCAACATCTCTTCGTGTAGTTTCTCCTGTTATGATGCTGACATTTCCATGCGTGTATTCATATCAGCTTTGCCTTGCCAATACTTCCCGTTTACTATTTTCTGCAATGTTTTTTCATGTATAGAAGCGCATGTTTCAAGTTTAAATATACTAATCGCGCGAAATAAATCAAACGCAGATTGTTGCGAATGATGTTTTATCCTTATTCAAGACGAGCGGCTCCTAGAATACGACATAGACAAACTTGTTTTTGAGGCCAGATCACCGTACCAGAAGGTACAAATCGTGCACTCCAAGACGCTAGGCAATCTACTGGTACTCGATGAGCTGCAAAGTGAGTCGGTTGTGCAAGTTCCTCTCAGTGTTTATACCGATCTACGCGAAAAAAAAAAAAACTTGAAAATACACTTTGTCCACTTGTTACAGACATGTCCGAGGCGGATCTCATATACACCGAGACACTGATGCAACGCGGCAGGGAAAACTACACCGGGAAAGAGATAGTAATACTCGGTGGTGGCGATGGCGGCCTATTGTGGGAATTGCTGAAGGAGAAGCCGAAATTTGTCACCATGCTGGAAGTACGTGAATTGCGAATTTCTGTGCAAATTTGCACGATTTTACGAAGAGTGTGAAACTATATGTGTGTGTGTGTGTGTTTGCGTCTGTTTTTGCAGATCGATGACATTGTCATGAAAGCCTGCAGCGAACACATGCGGAGCATATGCGGCGACTGCTTAGACAAGAAAAAAGGCGATAATTACGAAGTAAGATTTTGGAATTTTCACATGTACTTGTGAATTTCAGTATCTTCGCAAGTTCTTGAATTTTCTATAAAACTCAAGGTCCTGCGGACTTTTTTTTTTTTAAGTTTACAGAAATAATAACGTTTTCTAGATTATTGTCGGTGATTGCGTGAAAGCACTGGCACATATGATCGAAGAAGGACGACAATTCGATTACGTCTTCGGCGATCTGACAGATATTCCTATTAGCACAACGCCGCACGGTGACGCTTGGGACTTCATTAGACTAATTTTAAATTCTTCTATGAAGGTATTAAAGCCTACTGGGAAATATATGACGCATGTGAGTATCTGTGTGCGCTACACTTCATTTAATGTGTGCATTTGATTTCACTGATTGCTCGATAAAGTGGTTCTGACCGAAAAAGCTATGACTAGAAAAAAATGTTTGTTCTTACATGCAAGAATTTTCCTGAGATCTCAGTTTAAACATATGTTGTAACACGTTGTGTTTGTCCATTTGTTTTCTGGAAACGTAGGGAAATGGCGCATCTTGTCCAGAATCGTTGAAGATGTACGAAGACGTCCTATCGCAACTGTGCGTTCCCGTTAAGTTCACGACCGCTCGAGCCTTCGTTCCATCTTTCTTCGAAGAATGGATCTTTTATCAAGTCTCAATGAAATGATGGAGTAAGAGCAGTACTCGGAGGACCATGCCAAAGCGGCCTCCTCACAATCCGCTACCACTTTTATGACGGAAACTTCATCTTCTAGTTCTAGCTTTGTTAATTAATAACATTAGTTCCTGAGCGAGATTAATCAAACTTCAATCAATCTTTAATTGCTACATTTTTATGGTTTTAAGATACTTTATAGTATTGATATACTTTAAGGTATTGAAAGATCGGAAGTAAAGTGCGTGTAAACATTAAAAGATTTTTAAATAATTTTTAATATGCTTTTTCGTTTTTGAAAGTAAGTAAGATTTCTTTTAATTATATTTTTCTGTTATTCAAAAGAATTGTAAGATTTCTTAAATATATTTTAATTATAAATTATTTTTGTTTACCGCACTTTTATCCGTTGTTTTAGAACAGTTTCTAGTAGTCATTTACTTTTGCTTTGCAAATTTGATCAATCTCTCTCTTCCATTATTATTCGATATTTTAGTACCAATACAAAAATTGTTTACAACTGCTGTTTACAAGCAAAAGGTGCTTTCTTTTTTCGAAAAGAATATATCAAAACTACATTAGCGTGACGCAAGATATATATATTTTCTTTTTGAATTAATTGCTAAAACTAGCAGTTTTTGTTATTTTAATGGAATGTTTTAAACTTCAAACTGTTAGTACGTACGTAATCGTCTTATCAATTTTCACATATGTCTTAAAAAAATTGACAACAGATATATTATTATTTTATCTTCTTTTTCTCACTTCGATATTTTGCCGCGACCGATTTGCTTTTACCCGTGATAATTTTTATGTTTCGATAAAATACATATGTATGTCGAGATATGTATATATATTTTATATATATGTATATATATCGCATATATATGTATCAAGATATGTACACACATAATATATATAAATATATTTTGTATTGTGTAAGACTCCGTATGTAAAAACACGATAAGGTCAGTTGTCAGGATAAATTATTTTTCTAGCAGATATTTCTCACTGATTTAAAACGATTCATAAAACATATTAAGTACAATTACTTAACCCTAAACAGTATAAAATACTTTAATGCATACATATCGATGTACAATCAATTGACATTAGTATTACTCAAGTGTGTGATAAAATTTTTTGTCATGTCACTAAAAACTTTTCTCTTAAAATTCAATTTTATCGAAAAATAAAAAATTTTTTTAAGTAAAATTTATATGTAAATTACATTCAAAATATGATGCGACTTATATATGTATATTCTTCATCTGTAGAAAGATATATAAAAGATAAGCCAGTGCGATAGAATCAGACCAATGAAAAATAAATTGGTAAAGAGAGAGAATAAGATAATATTCTTATGCAGATATGTTACAATTTAAAAACATAATGGTCTCATTTTGGGGACCAAATTCTCAATGCTACAATGACGTACCATTGATATATTTCGGTAATAGTGCAAGATAATAATTCACGTGAAATTTTACTTGTACTTCGTATTCGAAAACGTATTCCATATGTTGCACATTGCATTTTAACTTCGACCGCTTTTGTTTTTATCAAAGCATTTGGTTTCTTTCGAGTTTTATACGGTTTAGGGTTGAGAAAATGCAACAACAAATCCTATCTGGACTATACACAAGTGAATTAAGTGAATACAGAGAATAATGCTAGGTATTCGCAATAAAAAAAAAATATATATATATATATATTCTATCCTCTTATGCAATTTTATAAACAAACAATATTAATTTATTAAAGATCACACATCTCTCTTTCTCAGTATTAAAAATGATATAAAAAAGCACATTTTTTCAAATATAAATATCTGTTTTACTACCAATGTTACATCCTGTGGACTCGCATGTTCTTCCTGCACCGCACAGCGGAAAGTCGAAGTTTGAACGCGAAAGCGCATTGTACAAAGAAACCGAACGCGGAACGTACTGGCGCGAGATGCCAAACGCGAAGTATATTTGTTACGAAATGTTGAGCATTGAGCACGGCGCGCGCAATTGGAATGCGATAAGATGCACAGTAATCAGCTCAAGGTGATAAGACGCTTAATTATAACCGGTCAACGAAGATTCTCGATTCTGAACCGGAGCGATTGCACAATCGGATTCAGATGCGAGAACTTTCGAAAACCCGATCTATCCAAATGTTATCTTAACTAGTAGTCGCTCGATAGACAAAGCTAGCAGCTCCGCTAGAAATATTGAAATTTAAACGACGAAACTCAGTGCTTCGAAAAATCTTCGACTTCGGTAGAGCAAATAGATTTACACGCAGAGGTTCCGTTCTTCGAAACTTTTTGATCTTCACCGGATAATAGTCTTGTGTGTGTCCAACAAACTTATTAAATAGCGAATCACTCGGACTTCGTCCAATAATTTTTAAATACCGGATCAGAACGCGCGACGCCGATAACAAGCAGCGTCGTTCGAAATCTGAAACAGTTCAGATTCTTTTCGTCCGGTTTAAATATATACACACATAACTGTTGGAATTATAATCCTCAAAGCACGCAACGCAAAGCACACAACACGAATATATATACCGAGTTAGCAAAATTGCATTGACATACTACAAACGCACAAACTAATTGTACAAGCCAAGGGATGAAATTGGAATTACAATTGTAACGATAATGAATTACAGTTTTGTGAATTTTATTTGTAAAAATATCGATATCGCTTGAAAAACAAAAAAAATCTTACGTCGTAACTTAATTCCCCGTTTGTTCGCGGTTAAGATTCATGGACCAATATATATATATATACCAATATATATACTGTTCATCAACGATGAACGATAAAAAAGAAAAAATGACATAGCATAGTAAGCTGCGCGTATGATAACTGAAAACATATATATATATATATATATATATATATGTCAAAATAAATACCTCTTTTTAGTTGAATAAATAGTCTTATAAAATATGTAATTAGAAAATTTCCAAGTAGTTATTGTTTGAAAGAGAACACTCGTCAATTTATCGCATGAGAGCAACATTTGTTGTATACGAGTACACACCGCAATCGAAGATCTATCGCTGAGATACTGAAAAATTCTCTGTCGATGTATGCAATAAATTTTCACACGTATTCTCTTTTTCTTTTTCCTTACGTACCTCTTTAAATCACACCGTAAGAAGGGACGTTTCTTTTTTTTAATCTACATCTTAAATAACGTTACAAAACATTATTATGTAAAATTAAAAATCCGGCATGTGTACGTGTGATGAACATGTAAATAAGTCTAAAATAGATCAGCCTTTTTCGATTCGCTTTCCATTTGCTCTGGAAACTTTGGCCCCAATCGAAATACGAACGCGAACAGAGACTACAGCCCGTTGTAGAGTTTCGCCTTGGATATCTCGGAAAACTGCCCAATTTCGTGAATCGCGGGCTCTATTTCGGTCTCCGCGAGAATCTGCCGTAACCAGTGCTGCACTTGTATCGGATGCTCGTAATTGTCTTGCTTTTCCTTGAGATACGCGCTTAGTTCGGAATCTTTTTTATCATTGTTCAAGATTTTTTTATCAATATTTCGCAAATTTACTTTCACAGTTTTGTCTGTCAGGATATCCAATTCGCAAGATTTCGTCGCTTTCGCGGATATGTCTTGTCAAACGCGTGCAATCCGTCCAAGGACACGTGTGCCAGACCAAGTTTGCGTTTTATAATTAAAAACGGCGACCATCCCGATAGGAACAGACTGTCTTTGAAAGTCATTAGTGTGTCATTGTCTTTTACGCTTTGCGAACTTTGCGACTTGTTTTCCACAAAGAAAGAAAGAGGTAGGTCTGAAGAGTGCAAAGTCTTGTAATCCGATATCAAGTCCTTGCAACGTGGGAGGCTTAGATCTTGGGTTTTCTTACACGTGATCGATTTGTCAAAACTAACATGGTCGTTGTTAGCATCCTGATAGTCAGCAACCTTGTACGGCTCCACATCCTTCACCGTAATACCGTTTGCCCCGTGTACTTCGACATTACCGAACTGACGTATCTTTTTCTCCAATTCGCTTCTGTTATCGAGGACAACCAGCGATGAGGGCAGAAAATCCAACGAAGTCTCTACCAGCGAGAGCTGCTGTCTGTAAATAGCTTCGGCTTGACGCAGCAGCTGCTTCTCCCTGGTTTGCAAAACCTCCGCTAACTCCTTGAAGCAACTTCTGATCTCATTTTCAATCTGTGTAAATTGTTTTTTATAATTTCGCTTAGTTAAAAACTTATATACAATATTTGATACCGCAAAGTGATTCTAACGCATTTATTTACATAATTGAGGTAATATTAAAACTTGTGCGTACCTGAACGTATTTTTCTTCCAAGAACTTTCGTTTGTCCGTTATGAGCTTTATTCGCAACTTATTATCCTCGCCGTCATCGGGCTGGCTTTGCTTGCCTATCATGTTAAGTTTCTCGGGATCAACAGAACTCGATAAAAAATAATAATCAGCAACTTTTTTAAATCACGCTGAGTGTTTATCATTCATTGCCACCAATTAAAGCATGCTTTAATCTCAAATGTAAAATAACACATTAATATACGTGCACTACATAACAACAACTGTGCACTGGTTGGTACTACATGTGTTATATTCGTGTATAAACGAATGTCACATTCCATAGCGAATAAGAGATGAGTGGATAACTAACGATTCGATGGGTATGGAAGAAATTGGACATGGCATTTTATTCGCTGAACATGGCTACGTAGTTCACAAATCGTACGTCGCGCGGCGCTCGAAAACAAACTTATAAGTGATACGTGCTTGTAAAAACGCGCAATGAAACCGATAAGAGGTTCCGGTTGATTCGTATTTTTCGATATTTCGTTTGGTTAATCTTCATTTTTCAGTGAAATTATAATTTTAGTGCGACAGTGATACAAATAAAATCACAAAATGCCACGAATTATGATAAAAGGCGGTGTGTGGCGGAATACGGAGGTGGGTGAAAAAAAATACAAATTCTCTAACCTGAAAACAATCGGCTCTTTCAAACGAATGGCATTAACGTCAAATAACAAAAACAAAATTGTTTTTTTTTTAGGATGAAATTCTGAAAGCAGCGGTAATGAAATATGGGAAAAATCAATGGAGCCGTATTGCTTCTCTGCTGCATAGAAAATCGGCCAAGCAGTGCAAAGCTCGTTGGTTCGAATGGTTGGATCCTAGTATAAAGAAAACCGAGTGGAGCAGAGAAGAGGATGAAAAATTGTTGCATCTTGCGAAGTTAATGCCTACCCAGTGGCGAACCATCGCACCCATTATTGGCAGAACAGCTGCTCAGTGCTTGGAGAGATATGAGTATTTACTGTAAGTAAATGTTTCATTTGCAGGTTCAAGTGTTTTATAGTTGTTATTTAAAATATATAACTCTGGATTGTATTGTACAATTAATTTATCTAGTGACCAGGCACAGAAAAAAGAGGAAGGAGATGATGCGGTTGATGATCCTCGCAAACTTAAACCTGGTGAAATTGATCCTAATCCAGAGACAAAGCCAGCAAGACCTGATCCCAAAGATATGGACGAAGATGGTATAATTAGACTGCTTATTGTTGAATACAAGTAGAAATACATTGATAGATGTAGTAAAATAAGTATTATTTTTTATGGCAAAAAAGATGTATAATTTCTTTTCCAGAATTGGAAATGTTGTCTGAAGCACGTGCTAGGCTTGCCAACACACAGGGCAAAAAGGCGAAACGCAAAGCGCGTGAGAAACAGTTGGAAGAGGCAAGAAGACTTGCGGCTCTGCAAAAACGACGGGAATTGAGAGCCGCTGGAATTACCGTGTCTCAAAAGAACAAACGTAAACGTGGCGTGAATTATAACACGGAGATACCGTTTGAGAAACGGCCTGCGCCCGGTTTCTACGATACTTCCAACGAACATGTTGATCCTCTGGCCATTGACTTTTCTCGAATGAGACAACAGCACTTAGATGGCGAGCTTCGGCAAGAGAAGGAGGAAATGGAACGTAAGAAAGACAAACAGAAATTGAAGCAACGCAAGGAAAATGATATACCCATAGGTATGCTCAACAACGAAGAGCCCGTGAAGAAAAGAAGCAAATTGGTGTTGCCAGAACCGCAAATATCTGATCAGGAACTGGAGCAAGTTGTAAAACTAGGAAGAGCTTCAGAAGTATGTTTTTCATTCTCTTTATAAATGTTTTATAAATTCTACAAAAATCATTAGTACTTATTGTATACATCGCCTGATGTTAAAGGTTGCGCGAGAAGTTGCTACCGAGAGCGGCATCACATTGTCCGACAGTTTGCTGGCCGACTATTCTTTGCCGACGAATGCGGCTGTAACACCTCGTACACCAGCCACTACGGACAGAATATTGTTAGAAGCTCAAAATGTCATGGCTCTCACGCACGTAGACACTCCGTTAAAGGGTTAGAATATAATAAATAATTTTTTTCTTTTTTAATAAACCATCAAATCAATTAAACTTGCGAAGAATATCGGACAACTATTTTTGTCTCTTGTTACAGGTGGGGCGAATACTCCGTTGAATAATCCGGACTTTACTGGCGTTGTGCCTCCGAACAATGTCGTTGCAACACCGAATACGGTTCTGGCAACGCCGTTCCGTTCGCAACGCAGTGACGGAACACCCATCAATTCGTTCAACACGCCGGGCGGAGCATCGGTGCGAACGCAAAACGGCGTTTTGGCGACAACACCCGTTCGCGACAAGCTGAATATAAATCCGGACGAGAGCGTGGACGGGTCGGAAACTCCTCTCGTACAGAACTCGCAAGCAAAGAGCTCTTTACGTGCGGCGTTGAGTTCTCTGCCGGCTCCGTGTAACGATTACGAGATAGATATTGGCGACACTGAGACAAACGAGGAAACTCCCGCACCTACAACCGATATGATCGAGGACCAGGCGGATATTGATGCGAGACAGCAACAAGAAATATTGGAACAAAGTAAATTCATGAAATAATACATTGAGTAACAAATACACGATCGATTAAAAAACTAAGCGTAAACGTATACTCGGTTTTCTTTAGAGATGTAATATTTGTTTTTTTTTTTTTTAGGAAAGAAAGAATTATCACGCAGGTCGCAAGTAATACAGAGAGATTTGCCTCGACCTGCGGATATAAATATGAATATTTTAAGACCTTACATGGACGCGCCACTGACCGACTTGCAGAGAGTAATAACATTTAATATTCTCATTATTTCTTTTTTTTTTTTTTTTTTTAATAAAATTTTTTTGGATTACTTTTTTTTTCTAGGCGGAAGAATTGATAAAGAGAGAAATGATCACGATGTTGCATTACGACACGTCACAAAATCCACTACAGCCGGTACAGACTCGAAAGGGCGCTGCGACGTCGTTGGCTCAGGCTCAAGCTTATCTGGACCAACACCCGTACGATGTTTTTGAAGAAACCGAACTTGCCAATGTAAATACAAAATGTATTGTAAAATCTTTTTCACATTTTCTGCATCATTAATACATTGATATATCGATACACTGACGTTTGATCGTAGGCTAAGAAGATGCTAGTTGACGAAATGGCAGTTGTGAAAGAAGGAATGGCGCACGGCGATTTGAGCTTGGACGCGTATACCACCGTGTGGGAGGAATGCCTGTCGCAGATTCTGTACCTTGAAACTCAGAAACGATACACTCGTGCGACACTGGCCTCGAAAAAAGACAGAGTCGAAGCGTGCGAGAGGAAGTTGGAGGAGAATCGTATGCACATGACGGGCGAGGCTAAACGCGCGGCGAGAATGGAAAAAAAGTTGAAAATACTCACCGGAGGTTATCAGGTAAACGAGAGATCTTCAATACTCGGAATTTGATATAACGTTTCGACGAAAACTATTCAATCGAAATTTGTGAGAAAGAATAACAAATTGGCATTTTTTTTTTTTTTTTTTTTTTTTTTTTACACGATTTGGGGGAGCAGATAGAGCAAGCGCATCTTGAATTGTCCACATTTAAGTTCTTGCAAACGCAAGAAGAGGCTGCTGTCCCGAGAAGAATAAACGCGCTTATGGAGGACGTGAACAGACAGACGGAGCGAGAACGCTCTCTGCAAGTCCGATACGCTCAGTTGCAAGATCAACTGCAAGATCAGCTACATCAGTGTCGACTGAACGACATGCCGTCTTTAGGAACATAATGGTAGTGCTTGTGTTCTAAAGTACAGTGCTGCAGACTAAAACTGTAACATGTGTAGCTTATAACGTTTCGTAAGTTCTAAGATTTATACGTTTCCTCTCCCTTCCCTCAGACGATAGTTAAACGTACTTTGTGTACGTTTGTGCGCGTACACAGGCCACACGTACAAGTAGTTTCCCGTTAAAGGTTTTCCGAGAAACGGCATAATGTGCGATTCTTGCTCTTGATATAGAGTCGGAAGCTCTCGCTTAACGTAGCAGATTTTTCTGCCGCAGTGAAAAATAGAGACTATTCTTTTTGAGTCGGGTGAATGTTCCTCTTAACGGGGGAACTGCTGTACTGTACATTAATGTCTTTCGAAGAGGAAATGAGGGGAAATTTCCTTCCCCGCGACGACAACTTTACTTTCGTTGGAAGACGTTAATGCACCCTCGTGTACAAGCACGAGTAAATAAATAAAATAATTTTTACTTCCCAAAAGTGACTATGTGAAAATATTATATAATTAATGAATAATTATTGAATTTAGTCTTCAACACACAATAACTGTAGATGTTATTAGTGATGATTATGACTTATTTAGATGTTACGTATACCATAATAATTATCGTATTGAGAATTTTCTCGCAATCTATGTTCGAACTTGAACGAGGAGGTAAGACAGAAAAGTGACAACAAAATTGTTCTCTTTGTAAAAGAAAAAAAATATGTAAAAAAAATTCATTGCAGTAAAATACAGTTCCTTGTGACATACAAAAAAATGTAAAACTTTAATTCTTTTTAGTTCCGAGTTTTTGCTTAGCGAGAACTGAACTCAAGACTGCTGTTTACCGACTGGTCGAGTCAGAAAGTCAACGAAATGATCGATATAGTAGCGTTGCGCGCCCTCACAGACATATTGCTCTCCGGAGGAGATGCGTCGTTACATAACTCCGACAAAATGGCCTCTCTCTCTCTCTAATCGATATAACTCCTTCCACCAGATAAGTTCCCTTCATTTATCACTCGCATATTTATAATAATCACATTTTACGAGTTATTGACAAATTTGTAAAAGTTTTGTAATTTTTTAAATAATCTTTTAATTTTCATGTTATATTTTGTCTCAGATTTATAGAATGTCAACGAATGTCACGCAACCCACGTATATTCATTTTGCATTGGCCATTATCTCTCCTTTCTCTCTTCCTCTCTCCCACCAACCTGTATGTAAGTATATTGTGAAAAAGCAGGAACGCCGCCGCTGGCATGTCGCTGATAAATAACGTTGGCTGGCTGCCGAAAGGCAGATGTTAACGTCGTCGTCAGCCAACCTAATCCCTAATCCCTAATCCCGTATTGTCGATTGGCCGGCGTGAAGCGACCGGTAACTCGTCGCCGAATCAGCGTCGCCGATAGGTCTGGCGCCGCCTACCATCCCTCTGCGCCGTCGTGGGTGGAGTCGACCAATGACACAGTGGTAACGACCGTCTGACAACGTGGCTACGGGAGCCGCCCCCGTTGCCGATGGCTAACTAGCGCTACTCCGCTATAGTTGGGGCAGCCACTCGGCCAGCAAGTCCCCGGGACGCGAGTCTAGTCGCTAGCTCGCTGGGATTCCCCACTCTGTCTCTCCAACCCTTTTCCATTCCCCTCTTCGAAGCCACCGATGATGTGCCAACTACGGTGGCGGCGGCGGCAGAGGTGAAGAAGAGGTGTTACGCCGCGGATTCGCGTGACGTAACTCCAGTATACGCCATCGCCGTGGCCTCCTCACCGCGACTCGCGGTCGTTTAGGGATTGGCGTCGGTGTGTTGGTTCGCACTAGGCAATCAACCACCCAGACCATCCACCTATACTACCTACGTACCTATCTATCTACCTACCTACCTTCCTACCCTTTTCCCACCCCTCGATGCTTCCATATACTCTGACTCAACCCCCCTTGCGGACCCACCGCCGAACCATGTCGACCATATCGGGGAACGACCCATGATTCTCCGTGATGTGGCTGTGGACAGGAGAGATAGCTGCTCTGGCAGCCAGTCGGGCAACAACCTCTATATGCGCATATACACCGATAAACGTCCACATGTATAACAAACCCCTCGTACACACGTACACGCGGCACATGTACACGCAGCCACGGACACCAGTGCACGAGTACGCCCTTCCCGACGAGAGGGAGATGAGTAGGTATGCCGAGGCTCCGAAGCCACCCCGTCACGGAGAATGCTTCGGGACTTTGTGCGACCATCTCGGCGCCGTGTCGGGACCACGTCGGACTGGGCTATACGTCATTCTCTGGCGATGTTCGACTTTTGAGTAGCTGCGGAGGAGATGGGCACAGGTCAGTCTCTTAAGACTCTTGCCGCCTCCCCCCTTTCTCGCTTTTATATTAGTTTTGCACACGTGGCGAATGGTAAAAAGTTTAAAAGCTACAAGTGCAATCATATGTTAAGCGACTTTGCGATGTGCGACGTGACAGTGACTTGAACGATGTTTTTTGTTTTCGAAATTATTTAGTGGTAAATTCTTCCCATCTTCGCGGACACAGGATCGAGAGATAATCAATGGTGTTGCCAAATGTTTTTAACGTTTTTTCCGTGTTTGGAACCGCGTGACTTAAAATTAAAAAAGAAAATGTGTCAGAACGATTAGTGATCAAATGTTTCAAGTATCAATCTGTTTGTAGATAAACTGTGATTGTTTAGAATATGACACACTTTTTTGTAATCTTTTATTAACAAAAAATGATTACCGATTAATTAAATTTGTCGATGAAGATGAATGACTTTTTAACTCGAGAAATTATGAGTAACGATTTAACATTCGAGTAACAATGTTAAAAATTGTTTCAAGTATATTAACAACATGTGTGCACGTGAAAGATATGCATGTGAAATTTTTTTAAATGCGTTTTTGTACGTCAGAGAGATGCGTTACAAATGTTAGAATAATTATATTTTGGTTTTATCGCTTACGTGTGACGAGAGAAAGAAAAAAACTCCAAATTTTTAATTTTTAACTTTTATCAACAATCACAAAGATTATAAAAGAGAGAACTAAAGTTGTAAATAATAAGATCAAATACAAATTGTTTTTTGACATTAATAAAATACACACATGTATGTGATGAAACTTTGCGCACCAACAACCGTCGACTTTTATCAATTTTTTTTAAAGTTAGCGAAAGCAAATCGCGTTTACGAAAGTAACGAGAAACGCAAAGTAAAGATGTAATTTGACGATTTGTAATCAAATTTTCAACTTTCTTCAATGTAATTTACATATTATGAATATTGGACGACACATATGGGACAACTGTCGACGAAGAAGAAGGTTCCACAGACACGACTGAGGCGGTAATCTCTGTTGGGGTTGAAACAACCCAGGTTGATCGGGTTAGGTTTGGTCGGGTGTGAGACGGCGAAGGCGGTTGATTCCCCAAGCCGGGGAAGGAAGGCTTTGGTTGGCTTAGGCACGGCCGTGTTTTTCTTGCCGCGGATCATTAGGACGATTAGGGTTCCTACGAAAAGGGGGAAACAGATTAGCGCCGGTGATCTTACGGCCCGTCCGCAACTTCTTTGAACGGTTTTTCGCGAGAGACAGTTTCTTTAAACGCTCCATTTTACCCTCTTCGCTCCCGATAATTGTTAATAGAATGTCAATGATATCACTACTCGCAACATTTGTGTTTCAGGAGACAGATTACTCGATATACTGTGTGATGTATGCGGTGACCGTAGTTCCGGAAAACACTACGGCATCTACAGTTGCGACGGTAATTATTACATTGTCGCGATCATTTTTTGTAAAAAACAGAGTTTGTGAACTTTCAATTAATCAGCGATATCTGCTTGATAGAATTGCTGAGACAGTAACAAATTGTAATTTTTCCGCGTGTAATTTTGCATTGTAAATTTTTATACGTTATAGATGTTGTTACATTTTGTGTGTCTCGCCAGGTTGTTCGGGATTTTTCAAACGAAGTATACACAGCAATCGGGAGTACATCTGTAAGGCTCAAGGTGCCAAGAAAGGACGTTGTCCAATTGACAAGACCCACAGGAATCAATGCCGTGCTTGTCGTCTTGCTAAGTGTTTCGAAGCTAACATGAACAAGGACGGTAAGTCGATAATTAACATTTTTCTCCTGTCGTAGAGTAACCGAAGCTGTAGTTAACATCTCTCCAATGATTGGCACTTATTGTTTTTCTAGTTGTTAATATTTTTATCTGCAGTTACTTTTTACTTGACATTATACGTAGTATTAATTATGGATTTTTCACTTCATTATTTTAGAGGCCTTCAGTCGGTAAGTCTTTAAAGTGCCAATCATTGGATTTAAAATGTCAATCAGTAGGTGGTTTTTTACTTTATGTGTGTGATCGTTTAACTATCATCACACCTGTTCTTTCTATCAAGAATTCAATCAGATGTTTAATGTTAACACAATATAATTTTTATTATTTACAAGTTGGCAAATTTATGTTCCTATGATTTAGTTCTATAATTTATAGTTTAAAAAAGTTTATTTATACTTTATGTTGTAAACGTTTTATTTTTATATATTTTAACGTTTATTTATTGTTTAAACGTTTTGCCGCGTGTTTTGCGATCGTACGTGTCTTTTCTTTTTTAAAGGTGGAGCTTTAATTAAATTTCTGACACGTATTTTTTACATCATATTTTCTGCATACAATAACGCAAAGATTTTGCGAGATCTGTTTAGCATTTTTTTTAAGACAAGCTGTAATATTTTAATACGCGTAAAAAAGATTAACGAAAGAAAAATGATTGCGATTGTGCGAAAATGCCGGCGGTGTTTCTTTCGATTTCCTCGTGTTTTTCGCGTGTAAACCGACGAAGAAATCGACTGTATAACCGCGATCCGGTCAACCGGACCTTCCTAAATAAACCGTCACGGAACCACTAGAACAGTGACCGAATAGTTCACGCGTTATCGGCGTTCGTACCCACATAGAAGCTGATTTAAAGTCGATTCCAAGAAAGTGAAACTAAAACATCGCTTAGAGAAAACGCGAAGAATTTTACGCGTTGTTAATTTATTATACTGGTAAATCTTATCTGGTTAAATGTATTTTATATTACGTCTTTTTGTATACACAATAATTACCCGGAGAACCCGAACGTGGGGTGAAGGTGTCAACAACAGATACGCACTGTCACGCAACGTCGCAATTTCCCGTGACGTCTCATTTGATCGCGTTTCTTAACGTATCGGATCAAGCGTTTGCGACGCTCAACTTCTATTCGTTCGAGCGCAAAATTCTACTTGATCTTTTAATTTACTCTCACTAATAAGTTATCAAACACACACACGCATAAGATTCTCGATATTCTCACTTAGAGCGTTTGATTAATGATCAAAGAAAAATTGAAAGAAATTATTCTTCTATTTACTAACTGAAAAGGGGAAGAGGGATATATTAATACAGAGATGATAACAGTCTCTTATTAGATTTTCGCGTTTCTCGCGGTTTAACGAGAGGATATTTGGAAAATAAGCGGAGCTTGATCTTTCTCGCATGAGAGTTACATGGCATCGGGGGGGGAGGCTAGGTGTAGTACACGGGTCGATGTTCCTCGCCATCGACGACGATATAACATCGGTGGAGGCTCGTTTTCTGGGACGCTAAGCGGGGGCTGGGATTCTCTGTGCGGAGATGGAGGGAGAGAGGGAGAGAGGAAGATATAGCGACGAGGTGGAAAGAGAAAAGGTGGATGGGTTGAGTGAGAGAGAGAGAGAGAGAAAGAGAGGGAGGGAGGAGGAGGAAGAGGAGGAGGATAGGAGGGGCGAAGCGGATGATACGAGACCGCTTGGCAGGGATGAGGGTGCTCAGGGTGTCGGGGGTGTTTAATGCAGGACGGGTGCTCTGGTTCCCAGCGGTTGTCGAGGCTGCAGACGCGAGTAAGAGAGGAGATTCAATTAGTGGCAGAGCTTCCTAACGTTAAGGAGAGTCCACACGGGGGGGTTGAAACACACCCGGGGGTTGCCTCTGCCTTACACTCCCCCTCCCACACAAAGTCCGCCTTGCTTTTGCCCCGCCGCCACTTTCTCGCGAGAACACACTCGTACACGTTAACGCTCACCTACGTCATTCTCTACTCGAAATTGCTCGTACTTTGTTGGCGGAGTTAATTAGACGTCGTGATTAATTGCCGACGGTATATAGTCAGAGTAACATTTTCGAGACACTTTTCGTCTCGATGAAATAACTTACGGATTTTTCTCCTTTTATACGTAGAGTCGAGACGAAGCGAAATATCTCGAATACGTTTGCAAGATTATATTAAAAGCATCGGTATAATGTGAAGTAATCATTAATTTCAAAAGTAATTAGCTCTTTCATACACGTAATAAAATTTGTAAATTCATAACTTCACGTGAGAAAAAAAAAATCAATAAAAATTAACACGATTATTTATTTGAATCGGAATTAAAACTATCACGACACGTTTGCGAATGGAAATTCGTTGTGAAAAGCCCATAAGAAGTAGGTGACCAGTTGGGAGGTACGACGCTATGTATTATGTACGTGATACTCGGCGCATCGCGGAAAGCGCCGTGACGCCGCAGGCGCGCAATCATCCGCTCGCTGACAACCCCGAAACCTCTAACGCCCCCGCTCACACCCCCGTAACGTAATCGACGCGCGCTTTCCCTCTTTCCGCGGAAAATTCGTTTCACCGCCTGCGATATTATCCCCGTCTGTGTATTGGCGCACCGCATCGCGGCTGCCGGCAAAATGCCGGGACCTTCTCTCTTCTTCTTTCCCCCGATGGTGCGATATTCCTGTTGTATATATACTGTATGCGTATATATATATATATATATACAGGACTTATGTATTACGCAAAATATGGCGTTAAACGACGTCGGAAGATTACCGAGTGGCTTAACAAGTGACGAATTTGTAACTCTCGGTGATCTTCTTAGCGCGAGCGAAGAGCGGAAGTTGCGGAAAGGACATAATAATAATAATAATCCGTCACATTACGCGGAGTTACGTATTCGATTTTCAAGTTCGTACTTTTAATTTGCGAATAAATAATTGTGTATTCGCTCATTAGTTTGATTGTTTGATTTTTTTCCAGATTTTTGCGGAAAGATTTTGTTGAAAAGTTAGGATATGAAAAGCGCGCGCGAAACACAGCCGCTCGCCCGAAACGTTTCCGCGACTTTTCCCAGATCCCGGGCACGGTCAACATCATTTCCAGTGTACACACATTCGGATCCACCAACACTCTTAGATCTGCAAACTTCGCCCCGTTTTCATGCCCAATCAATCGCGGTCCGCTACTTCAAACTTTAAATCTCTTTTGTTTCCGTTCATAATTCAAACAAGCACCCTTTTCCCGAGAGCATCAAGTACTTTAAACTGGAATTAAATCGAGGCGCTTCGCAGCCGGAGACATTTGCCTCCTTTCGCCAGATATGCCGATCGGAAATTATTCGAGCATTTTCGTTTTTCTCTCGCTTTTTCTTTCTTCATTTTCAAAATACAAAAGTTTAATCGTTGCGATGAAATAAATAAAACGAAATTTGTTACAGTATTTTATGGATTATCTCGTTCCAATAGATTTTAAACTCGGATTCTATCATTCAAGACGCAATACTTTCACATGAGGACATCGAGCAGATTTTCGTTTGCAAATTCCACCTGTGTCCTTCCACCTTTCTGTCACTTCAAGAGCGCGACTTAAAAATTTGCAAAAATTTTTTCTCAAAAAATTGTTCAGATTTTCCGCAATGTTTTCGGCCGGTCCTAGATCGTTGGAAGGAAGGGGGTGGGTAGGGGTCGAGGATAGTGACAGCACACACAGGGGAAGTTGCGTGGGAATGGACGGCTGGCGACGCAACGAAGCGAGGCGTGCCGTACACGCGACGGGCAGCATCAATCCATCCACATAAACGGTAAACGGGCCTACACAACAGAGAACGAGGAGCACGGTAGGCGCCGTAAATGCCATCTCTCGCCGCGGACGTTTCTCGAAAGAAAACGTGGATGTTTCCGAGATGAGAAATCAGACAAGGTGGAGGAAGAATCGAGATTTTTGACATGTTCGAGAAACACAGGCGTTTTAAATCTAAAATAGGAAAATTGCATGAGAGGCGTGAAGGGGGGTGTAAAACATGATTTTCCACGCGTAAATCGCATAGAAAAATTGACAATAATAGTACTTTTTATTTCGCACGTGGAATTTTAGAATTTATTTCGGAGAGGCTGGGTGTGCCAAAAAAATTTGCTACGATAGATATTTGCGACATTCATTCGTACATACGCGAGTGAAGATAGAAAGAAAACGAGCGTGAGAGGAAGGAGAGGAACGATGGAGAACGCGAGCGCGCGTCCTCCCTCGCATGATACGAGCGCGATGTGTGCGGACGAAACGGGTCGTTGCGCTAAGCCGGGCTTTGATCGTCACCTGTCATCATACCAACACGCCCCGGAGGAACTGCAGCAACCCTCTCTCTCCCTTCCACACAATGTCGTCGTGTCTCGATCGTCTCCGCGTCAGATAAATGCGAGAATTACATCCGCGGGGTTATCACGGGGCTATGATTTTCCTCTCGTCCCGTATAAACGCAAACGATACGGACGGTTCTCGAATCCGCGAACGCGCGAAGAGGAAATACGTTTTAACCACTTCTCTGTCGGGTGCTTTCGCGGATGAGCGACCACAAAATGTCACATCGCCGCCATATTAATCCTTTTCTACCTTTCTACTCCAGTAAGAAGTACGTTGCGGCTTTTGCACCGCAGGAAAATTTGTTTCTTTTTCGTCGCGGAGATGAATGTGAATAGTGTAGATTATAATACACCTATGTGACCGCGGGATAGAATCGTGCGATTTAATTAAGCGCGTAATTGTGTTATTTTCATTGAAAATCAGCAAAGATGTCAAGAAGACGCGCAGTATGCATTTTAATTTTTTAACATATCAAATAGATTCGTATTTATAAAACACTTATCTGCGATGGTTTATCTTCTCTATGGAGCTAAAAATGCAACATAAAATTAAAAAAACCGTAGTCGACAGGAGGGAAACAAAATGGCCGAGCGCGGTGAGTCTGCTTCAAGTGCGCGCGGAACGCGGGCGCATGATGTATAGAGTTTGTTGTTCCTTTTTGAAAGTATATTATTTATATTGCGACACGCATCACACGACATATCGCAAAATTAAGAAACAACATTATTTCCAACGCTGTGAGTCTGGAATGAGAGCACCCGCTGCTTCATACGTGCCTCAAGCGGTGCTGATCACGTTTCACGGAATTTTGATTTATAGGATTGGTCGAGAGGGAAAGCCTAAACTGAATAGAGAGAAATAGAGAGAGAGAGAGAGGAGTGTTACATACGGATTGCAGATGGTTTACACGTATGCAGATACACGTATGTACACTCATGACGACATGCATACGATTTTCCGGACAATAAAAGCGATCTGAGTGGAAAACGGACTCTGTATATTTGGTAACGCGATACACAATAGCCGTGTACAGGGCGAAGTTGATAACGCGTGTGAAAAAACTTGTAAAAGACTCTGACGGGAAGTAGTAACAATGAAAATTGCGATTTGCGGATTTGCGACTAGCTTGTATCGAAAAATCTTTCAAGTTGCGCGCGCAAAAAATATTGAATGACTCTACTTTCTCGATAACGAACTTGAATTTAATCACATTTGCGAATCTACACTTGAAGTCATCTCTTTTTATTCGAAAAAGAAGAAGGATATAAGACGGGTCGAGAAATATGGCGCACAAAATATACATCTTTATTCTAACTTTCTGTTAAATATATAATTTCTGTATTAATTCTAATCGAGAAGATTATTTTACTAAATTTTCAATTCTCCACACTCGCTAACTTTCACTTTACAGTCGTCATAATCTTCTTTCTCACACACGCGTAAAAACTTATTCAAAATTATGTTTTTTTTTTTTTTTTTCAGGCTAAACTTTCGAAAAAGCGAATAATGCGAAAACTCTTCAAGACAACTGTTGCTACTGTCCATCTTGGTTTACTCCCTTCTCCTTTCCCTTGGCGCTTGTATCTTCCAAGATCAACAATGAAAATCTCTGAAGTGTTAACACGTGTATATTCGCGCGCGAATTTGACACACACACACACACACACGCACACGCGCACACATACACGATGACGTTGACAATCGCCGGGACAATGCTGGTAGTGGTGCGCGTCGCGCGTCTGTGTATCAACCCCATTCACCGGGGGATTAGCCTTCGAGATCGCTGACTGCTGAAATGTTCACAGATCGGTTTACCGTTTAGGAGGATAGAGAGTGTGAGCTCCATGATCCGTATGAGCTCCATGGTCCGTGTGAGCACCGTGTGTGTCGCACACACGCGCGCTTTTGTGTGTGTGTGTGTGTGTAATGCACTCTTAAAACGGAAACTTCCCTATGCGCTCCGCATCCACCGTATCCGCGCGCGTATCCGTGCGCGCGAACGTGTGTGTGTGTTCACGCGTGCAGAGAAGGTGCCTATACGCCTACGTCACTCCACTGTGGGAAATCCCATTGTGGACCACACGTGCCGGTCCCGAAAGTATTACGGCGGCCGTATGTTTATAGCTGCACGCGATAAGGTGACGTGCGTGTGTATGTGTGTGTGAACGAAAAGAAACAAGAAAGAAAGAGCGATCGAGAGAGAAAGAGAGAGAGAGAAAGAATCGGAGAGAGCGGAGAATCGCGGAGATGAACAGTAGGGTGCGGTCCATTCCAGCGCATGCGATTCTAATCCCCGTCGTCGTGTCCATTTGCCGTTTGGATACGCGCGTATTCTCGAAAATCGTCCGCGAGCCGCTGACGCGTGAGAGAAATTCAAATGGTTCGACCGCGGCTTTCATCTTCAGTTTTTCCTCAATGTATAAAAAAATTCGAGTTAAACGTATAAAAAAGTTTGAACGTATAACAAAAAACAAAAAACAAAAAAGACGCACACTCTCGTTTTCTTTCTTCTTTATTATTTAAAGTCCTAAAGTGCACCTTCGCACTGGGGATTTGAACACTCCGCCATCTTGCTATCGTACGTGGTAAAACTACAAAAAATGTGTATATTGAACGGCTAAAAAAAAAATATATATACATACATATAATTGCGATCGCACTTTGCTCAATCGATCTTTGCGAGATCGATTTGGTCCGATGCTCGTTTTCTCCTCGTCGAGAAGAACTTTCCCTTAAACGCACACTCGCACTTTTCGCTTCGCCGAGCCGTAAGCTGCTCTCAGCTCCAAAGCTCTGTATTTGAGCAACGATGCGTGCAGGACGACAAAATGTTTCTCCGCGGAGCGATCAAGGTAAAAAGCGCTTTTCGTATATACGGAAAAAAAAAAGGATGAAGCTCAGTGGTCGTGGCAGCGAAAAACGGATCGTTTTTCACTTCTGATCCTCCGTCGGGGGGGGGTCGGGAATAAATACCGTTAAAAAAATCTGCATTTCGCGTTTAACGACGGAAGGTCGAATAATAAAAATTAAACAGAGGAGAGATTTTCCGAGAACCGTTTACGCGCATACGCGGAAAAGTAATCTCACTCAACCGCGTGCGTGAAACATAAAGATCATTGTTTTTAAAGTAAACAAGTCTTTATCTCGAGCGCCTTTTTCGAGAGCGGCAAAAGGGATCGGGAACAATTACTCCCGTGGAAAATAATAATATTTGTACCTGTTACACGATGTATGTGCACGGCCAATCTACTCGATAAAGCAAACAGCCCCGAAGCAGATTTCGCGTCGCTTCTTTTTGCCACACGTGTGCGCACACGGTGTGTTGTCTTGTATCGCGTGGAAATAATATTGGTAAGATTTTACAGACTGAAAAGTTGTGTTGCAGAGATCACAATCTCTCTCTCTCTCTCTCTCTCTCTATCTTTATGTAACAAAACAGTCGCGCAACAGTCAACATTGAAGTATTATTCTACTTTTTTATGCATCTTTCACTCGCGCGCGAGGAGGAAAAATTAAATTTCAGTTTTTAACGTTCGCGTTCCAAGAAGAAAATTCTCCACTTGCATCGTGGTGGCGAAGTACCACTCTTCTCGGGGCAATGCGTGATAAAGGGGAGATATTGCGACGCCAGTGCGAACGTGGGAATCCGCGGCTGCTATCCGCTCAGCCTCATTAATGATGATGTGCTTGCCACCCAGTTGCAGCTCCCACTTCGCCATCTCGCTCTATCTGTCTTCCTCCCCTTTGACATCCTCCTCTTTCACCCTCTCTTTCCCTCCTCTCTCTCTCTTTCTCTCTCTTTCTCTCTATCCTTTTCTCTTTCTGGGTTTGTAGCCACGCTCGAAAGATCGAGCTCTGTAGAAGCTGACGCCCGGCCAGCCACCACATCCGGTCTCTCTACACCACCCTCTTTCATCCGCGATTCGACCCCCTCTATTCCCTCGACCTCTTGTTCGCTCCTCCCTTCCTCCCTCATCGGGTCACGGGACATACAGCTTTCGTACATCTCGAACGATCTACAACGCGCGTTATACCTCCCTCCTCCCCCTTCGAATTCAATTCCGCGCAACCTGCGCCTACTTTTTCGCTCCCACCGTTAAGTCCATCGCCGATATTATTGATAGGCGGTTCTAGCTACGTCCGAGCGGGTATATCACACGCGTAAGAATATGTTTTCGTTGTTTCTCGAATTGAGAGTTCGTTGCGGGATTTTAAGTTGACAAGAAGAGATCGAAAGCTTTTTTATTAATTTGAATCTGTTAAATGTTGATTAGTCGGTAAGTCAAAAGGCCAATGTTATGTATTAGCTTTTACCGGCCTTATATATATATATATATAATTTATTAATTATAATAATTTAGATTTAATTCTACATCTGCGCTATATTGTTGCTTTTAACATTTTGTTGAATTTGTGCAAGAAAAGTTAGTTGTTGTAGAGATCACAGCTGATAAGAGGTGGAAAGGTGAAGAAGAGCGGAATGAGAAGAAACTTTTTTTAACGAAAGAATAGCGAGGCGAAATAACAGAGGGGGATAAAAAGAGTAATATAAATATGTCGTAACTGGTGTTTAGCAGTACAGCATGAGCGCGGACCGAGAAAACCAAAACCCCACGCTATTATCTCGGAGAAGCAACATCAGCAACAGTCGCAAATCGTTCCGCAGTTGACTCCGCATTCTTCGACCCCGGTGCACAATGATCGATTGAGACCGCCGTTAGCTCCTCCGTACGTTCTGTCGGCGCACAGGTGTGTAATGTTTGTTTAATTTCAAAGAATCATCTTGTTTAATGTAGACGCGACAGTGCTGAGGATAAAATAATGGTAAGAAACAATTGATCTGATAACATTACGTATCCAATAAAAAAAAAAAAAAAAAAAAAATGAAATCTGTTAAAACTCAGCGAGCGAAATTTATGTAAAGCAATACCGACTTTTCGCGAAGTAGTTAAGGGTTATTACTGTAGAAGGTTAAGGTGTGACCAAAGATTCACGCCTTATCCACGACCGATGGCGCTGGTACAGAAACCGCCGGAGGAGTCCCCATCTCCCGTGCCGCTGGTACTGCCGCACCCTCGCACGACCACAACCCTCTACCAGGCCGCCGCGACTGTCTCCCTAACGCCGCAGCCTCCCCTTCTGCAGATACTAATGTCCGCCGAGGAATGTCAGGTAAGTAATTCAGCTCAATTTGTGCCGCCCCTCGTGTTCTCCTCGTTTCGTTTTAACTTAATAAACGATTACCACCCTCCTGAAAATTATGTGTTTTTGTTTACTCGCTCCGGCTGTCAAAATACACGTAGAGAAAATAACGAGATAATTTTACGAATAAATGTTTCAATTATATTTATCTTCTCTTTCTTTCTCTTATATAATTTATGATATATTTTAGATTTTATTCAAGATAGATCTTTAAACTAGCAAGAAATCTGTGCGACTCTTTTATCGCTAGGATGACTTACACAAGCTTTGTTTCATTTGCTTAAAAAAAAAAAAAATAATAAATAAAAAACTACGCGTTTGTCGTTCGATTTGTTGAACAGGAACTGGTTTGGAACGCGCGATTGCAACCTACGACAGAATATTCGATGGAACAGATGGAGACGGAAACGAGTCAGAGTCCGACGGGAACCGTGCAAAGCTTCAGTCCTACTTGGGAAATGTTGCAGGTAGCTCTATCTCCCCCTCAAATCGTATAGCGAAACACCAGTGTGTTTCGATCAGAATAGTTTCTTTTCGGTCATTTTGCACGTACGTTAACGATATAAACTGTTGATGATAACGCAGGAAACAACAGCCCGACTGTTGTTTATGGCTGTCAGATGGGTGCGATGCCTACCTCCCTTCCAAACGATATCGAAGGACGACCAGCTGTTGCTACTGGAACGATCCTGGACTCAGTTGTTTCTTCTGCACCTGGCGCAGTGGTCCGTTTCTTGGGACATCACCGCGCTCCTGGAAGACGAACAAGTGCGCGCTAGACTTCCCACAGACGATAATCCTACGAATCAAGAGCTCGTTCTTATTCAGGTTTATGGATCTTCTTGTTCGTTCTTGAAATCGATCATTTGTGTATTTACGGTTTATTTTTTTCGAAGTTTTTCTCGCGCGCGCAACACGGACGCGCGCGCGATTTGCATTTTTTTTTGTTGTTGATCTGTGCACGAATTAGAATTTGTTTCAGCGATTTACACTTGACGGAATTACGTTGATTTGATATTGCAGGCGATCATATGTCGATTCAGGCAACTCTCTCCCGATTTCGGCGAGTGCGGTTGCATGAAGGCGGTGGCTCTGTTCACGCCAGGTAAAAGAGACAGAAACTTAATTTAAGTTTCACACAGCAAACGCGGATACAGCGTGTATTTGGTTTGTTTTTTTTTTTTGTAAATCGCAGAAACAGTAGGTCTGCACGCGGTTCAACCCATCGAGATACTGCAGGATCAGGCGCAGCGTATCTTGGTCGACTACACGAGGTCACGTTATCCGCAACAACCGGGTAGAATCGGGAGGCTGATGATTCTGGTCGGATATCTGCGATGCGTCTCTTCCAAGACGGTCGAGCGTTTGTTCTTTCACGAAACCATCGGGGAGATACCGATCTCGCGCTTGCTCGTCGATATGTACCAAATGGAGAAATATATTAATTAAAGACCCGCATACACACACACACACGTCTTATCGTACACACTATAAATGTGCATTGAGACTAGAGAGAGAAGGAGTTCGCAGCTTTCTCGAAATCCCTCTGACTCTTTTGCTCGTAGCAACGGCAGAATAGAACGAAAAGTAAGTTTTCGAAAGTTTATGACACACTTTCGCGCTTTTAATTTTTCTTCCCGCTTTTTTTTACAAAATCGCGTAGAATAGCGTTGCTACTCCGCACATAAATTATTCGATCGTTTTAACGAATTTATTTCGACACTTCCGACACTGTTAAAGAGAATCATACTCTGTCCCTCTTAGGATATGATTTTTATAGAGAGCTGTACTTATATACGAGAGAAAGTTTTAGATTAGATTTCCGATTTTAGATTACCATTCTGTTTGTTGAGTTGTTTTTTTTTTTTATAAATATTTATGAAAATATAGTTAAATATATGAGAATTTAGATAGCTCGTAATAAAATAATTTTTGATGATGGGATGTTTTATTTCTATTATTGTGTTATATTTTTTTAATATTTTTACACACAGATACCCGAGAGGTAAGAAACTTTTGTGCGTTTTTTTGTTGCATATCCAAATGTTTTATTCAAATTGTATTGGTATATAGATCATCAAACACTTAGCGATAAGGAAGATGTTCACTCTCTGGTGTAACATCCGATATAAATGTAAAATACATACGTCGGTTTGAAGATTCGTTTCGCCATTCGTTCCTCAACTTATTGAACAAATTACATTTGTCTTTTTTATACAATTTGATATAATAATTTATTACATATGCATTTGTACGCACAAGTATTATTTGTGATAATAATTATTTTTCTAAGGATACGTTTCCCAACTGGTGTTTCAGACAATTAACGGAGTACAATCGATTGCAGAATCGATAAGAGAAATTTATTTATATTTGAGTAAAACAACGCTAAGATAAAATAATGTATTATACATACATAATAAAAAATTTACGGCCAAGTTGTACTCCAGTGTGATTGTTATATTCTCATATATTTTTTCGTTAATAAAATTATTACACAGATTTGTTACATACGTAATGTATTATGTAGTACACAGAATAAAAAAAAAAAAAAAAAAACTCCCGTTCTGTATATGAATAAATGTCTCGTAAAAAGAAAAACTATATAAGTATCTGTGTAACATTTTATTCAAATATATTAAACTTTTTTGTCGAAATAAAAAAAACTCTACTTTATTACCAGAAATAAGAACGGTAAAAACGCACTTTTACTTCCACGTACTTTTTCCACGTCTGAGCGGCAACCGCGGCGAAGTAATTGCGAGTGTATCGCGTGCATAATAATTAATTAAAAGAAGCTACACCGTAGTCCGATATTACCTACACCCCATCATTAACTCTGAAACGTGAAATCTGTTATCATTCTCACACATGTATAAATAATGACGACTAAAAAGAGTATACTTATGCAGCACGCGATGTACTTACTGCGTACGTCGAGTTTGTTTCCATAATAAAGTTCCATTGCTTGAATTTACAGCGCGCATCAAATTCGATATTTGATTTGATTTGTTGTCTTATCTCTTTAGGGACATTTCATTTTTGCGGCAATAAGCAAAAATTTTATAGGAGACGCTCTTCTACGCGGCAGTCTTTAATCGAAGATTTGAAAAGTTTAATATAAATTACACGTTTGCGTCTCATGTGTGAATCTACCTGTAGCTCGCCTTCTTAGTTATTCCCGCAAAGTTCTAAGCTCCTTATTCTAAACATCTCTTGTATCGCGCAAACGCGAAGCGTCTGGGAGAATTTATTATAACAGACAAGTGTGCGCGAAAATTTTATTACGGAATAATACGAGCGATCGTGTTCTCCGATAATGATGATGATGATGATGCGTTACGGCGATCGTATAATATCGAAAACAAAACTTACGCCGACCCGAGCTATGTTGTTCACGAAGATTAGCGTGGCTTTAACGTGCGCTTGGCCGCCACCGTCGTCGGAAACAACAAAATCCAGTGTTAATCTGTACAAAATTTGGTGGTACACTTGTTATCTAAGCAGTATCTTGTTGTTACTCCCGTTACTTAATTCGGTTTACGAATATCGCAACGATCCTGTGATCTTGGCCAAGTCCGTTTGCCTCTCTTGCGCGGTCGTTCAGATCACGATCAAGATGATGGTGTGTCGCAGTCGATACACTCGCTTTCAAGTACGTATGCAATAAGATCTGTCGAATTGATAAATTTTTATTTATTGATTTTATTTATCTGGCCGAAAACAAAAGTCAGATATACGTCCGGGACGATTGTAGAATAAAAAAACGAAAACTATTAATTCTTTCAGGCTGTTTATCGCGAAATGGAAACGTTTTGCAAACAGGCGGATGCGAAGACGAATGTTTCGTTGCAGCACTACGTTGACAGTTACAAACATGGTTACGGGATTTTTATTTTATGGTGTTACTTGACCGCGATCGGCGTCATCTGCGGCCCGTTGATCCTCCCGCAACAGTTTCCGACTCACGCGAAGTATCCGTTTTCGGTGGAACGACAACCGGTGAAAGTTGTCATCTACTTGCATCAGTCTTTGGTCGGTTTGCAGGCCGCATCCGGAATGTGCATCGACTGTGCCATCGCGTTTCTTTTGTTTTATTCCGCGGCAAGACTAGAATTGTTGGCCCGCAAGATTCGCAGCACCAAGTGCGAACGCGAGCTCGACAAGTGCATCGAACTGCACGACGAAATATTGAAGTGAGAATCGTCACTTGTGATTCGTTATCGTAACTGTGAAATTAAAAATACTTTACGCGATATTTTTTGCAGATACACGACAGAAGTGAGTGACATTGTACGACCGCTGATATTAACCACGATAACAACGACGACGATGGGTGTAGTTTTTGGAAGCTTGAACATGGTTACTGTAAGACCATCGAAAGAACATTTCGCTTAACAAGTATTTTGCGAGAGAAAAAAATATTTATCTTGATTTAAACGAGAGAAAAACAGTTCCTCCTTAGACAGATTCTATATCTGATCATATAAATGTGTAAAATTTATAATGATAAATAAGAGACGTCCTCTGGTTGGTGACAATCGATCATTAAAGAGTTGTGAATCGGGCAGTTTGAACCGGTTGCAAGGTGTTGTGCAGTAAATGACAAAAATGTTTTAAATACGTTTAATGTATAAATATTTAAACCTTATAATACTTTGCAATCGGTTCAAACTGTCCGACACTTTAATGTAAAATTATAATTTGCCCATACGCCAGCCTCTGTATATAAATTGTATTAATTTAACTACACGATCAGATGTAGAATGTGTCCATATAAAAGGAACTTTTTCCCGGAGACGTATATATTTAGAAAAAAACAGATTTAAATAATTTTTTATTACAGCAACGTAGTTACTGATAATTAATTGCTTGCGTATTAATTAAAACATGTTACATTCAATCCCGAAAAGGATCAACCGACAATAGTCAAGGCCCAGTACGTCGTCGTGGTGTTCTGCGCTAGCGTGGAGCTTCTCATGTGCGCCTTACCAGCTGACAATTTAACGCACATGGTAATAACATCTCTGTAACTAATTATATTATTATTTTTAAACGAGAGTTGCAGTGATATTTTTGATTATTTTATAGAGCAAAGAGATTTGCTCGGCGGCGTACGAGTCGCAATGGTGCGAGGGCAGCGCGAGCATGCGGAGAAAGATCGTTCAGATAATCTTGAGGTCGCAGAAACCCGTAGTCATTAAAATCAATGGCGTTGTTTCGGCCTTGTCATTGAATTATTACGCAACAGTGAGTATATCGCAATTCAAAGATTCAAGTTTTTAAACGCGTGTTGCAACGTGTGACCACGTGCAAGCGAATAATGCGAAACATGTCTCACAGTTTTTGTACAGATCCGGTTCGTACTTTACCGCGGTACGTGTGATGGTCAGTGGGAACGTCATGGATTGAATCAGAAGAAAGAATTCTTCTTCTCTTCGAACCAGATAAGTTTACAATCACACGACAACTTGACATTTTAATTTTATTAAAAACGCGCACGTCAGTGTGGAAAATGTTATCCGTATCAACAATATCGTTCTGATAGTTACTTATCAATAATTAATACACTTATATAAATCGATGGTACTTATCAATCGATGGTACTTACAGTTACAGTACAGTAGTTTTCTCGACATGGATACATATATATAAATTTTTGTTAATTGCTTGTTTTTATACAAAACACAAGATTTGTAGAAGAACTGAAACTTCAATTGTGTGAAAAACGAAATAATCACGCCGCAAATGTCTGATTGACACGCTTCCATTCGCGATTTTCCTACATATAACTATTGTACATTTGTACATACACATTTACGACTATTGATTTCCGAGTGAACACTTCGTGGAAACAATTGAACACATTTACGCGAGAAGAATTGACGAAGCAATGCATAGATATGTTATATAAAAAAAAAAAAAAAAAAAAAAAACAAAAAATATTTGGTAAAAGTGTCCATTACACAGAAACTTAACGCGTTCGCTCTTAGATAAAGACTACTTAAATGAAAGTAAAATCTATACGCTCGATCTATTTATACGTCGATGATAACCGCCACTGATGATTTATTTTATTTTATTTTATTTTATTTTATTTTTTTGTTTTTGTTTTCTTTATGTACACCTGCGATGATTTCTCCGCGCCGGAGAAGGCTTTGGAAATCAAAACATCTCGATACCTTATTTATATGTATTCGCTTAACGATCGATCGCGAGAATTCGAGTCGTGGACGATCAGGAACGATATAACTGCGCACGGAGACTGAACACAACAAACTGTAACGATCAATTTTTTCCCTTCTTTTTCTTCCACCGCTTGTCCCGATACTTGGAATGACACGATAGTGAATACAAATTCAGAGAAGAGAAAAATGATCGACGGAAAAAATATTTCTAAGAAAATAGAGAAGAAACAGGATCTCACCAATGAACGTATGCGCGTTAATAATAATGACGATGACAATGACGATTCTTCTAACACGTTGAACATAATTGAACTCTATGTCACTCATGGTATGGGCGACGGGTAGTTTTTTTTTTTTTTTGTTATTTGTGACTGACGAATTTACTTATTTCATCCGAGTAAAACAAATCTTACGAAGAATTTGCAAGATTATGTAACAATTGGATATCGCACAAAATTAATAAATTCCGTAGAAAACATTTGATTTCTACTGAATTGTTCAACGTGTCGATGAATAAATAGATGCGTGTGAACGTTATCCTCTCTCTCTCTCTCTCTCTCGTCTCGCGATATCGTCAATTCAGACGGTTCATCTACGTTTTTGTTTTCTACGCACCGTCTCGATGTAAGTCTCGCCTAAGAAATCGAAAGTGATTCGGAGTGATTCGATTAAAAAAATTTGGCACGATCAGCTGTGAAAAAATATCATCGTACTGCTATGTAAACCTCGATTTTGTGTATCTTATCTTCTCCTAATGTAATCAGGATATCGTACAACTTGTTACATAATATCCCTCGTCCTTTTATTTTCTCTGTTATTAAATCGTCTCACGCGCGCGTGTACACATCGTACATATATATATATATATTTAGTATATATCCCTTATAACAATATACAGTGTCAACTGTATTGATAATGCATAAAATACTCTTCAGTGGTACAAACGCGACGTCGTGTTTCAAAATCACGTATTCTTCTCTCTCTCTCTCTCTCTTTTTCGAAATTCGACACTTATCATGCATTCTTGAAGAGTAGGCCGTTACAAGTAAGATACAATATAAGTACGGGGGAAAGAAAAACTGCAAGACTCTCTTTGACTGATCACAAACGAAATTAAAACACTGACGCAAGCACATTTTCTCTTGTCTTCTCTACGCGATTTCAAGCAAAACGATTTCTGAAAAGAGTTTGAGATCTACTTAGATTCTAGTTCGATAAAACTGCGTCAATTTGCGGACATCAAGAATACATAATAATTGAACAACACGTGTCACATTATCAAGTGCTTACCGCGGCACAAGTCAACTCCTCCTACAGGAAAAACTTCGATAGAATTTTGCGCAGTAAACTGATTCTCCCTGAGTGACAATAAGCTATTCTGTGTAGGTTTGGTGTTTTCACGTCTATTTATCTCTCTCGCTACATCGTTATCTTGTCGAATATACAATATCATTTTTTTTTTTTTTTTTTTTTTTTTCCGTTTCTAATTCCTACGATCGGACTTTATAAACTTAGCATCAAGGTCGATCCTCTTATTTGTATATTATTCCCTGAATCACCTTCCGATATTCGATGATGTTAGAATTCGAAATGTAATCATGTGACCGCATAAATTTGATCGGAGTAACTCTTTGACGATCGCAAAAATGGAACTTGTACGTCGCTGGCGCTTCTCTCTCGTAAAGAAAAAAAATAGTATTGCAATTTATAGAACACACTTCCGACGAATTACGATGACCGACGATGAAAAACGTAAGACATCAAAATTAAAAGTTAATATTAGATTAAAGAATATTAGAGTCCGGCGTCTTAAAAAATTTCAAACATTTCTTCGTCGCTTTCGGTAAAAGCCGCAAATCACAAAAAGTGGTTCGGGGAAAATATTTTAGTTTTTTGTACGACAAACTCGCGAAATTTATACACACGCGTATATGTCATATATATTTTATATATAAGTTCACACGTCTAAATTCTGCGAGGTTGAAAAATTCTCGTTCAATGCTTCTCGTAGCCACGGTGCAAAAATAACGTAACAGCGTGGAACATCACTGTCCTATGAGCGTACGTATATTTATTCATTTTCTCGTTTTCCTCGTCTGCAAATATCGTCTTTCAGAGAGACTTTGTATTTCCAAACGACACGCGAAGATACTTTTCGCCAACTACACACGGAGTTTGTAGACCAATTGCGGCGGACACTTGACTTCTTCTGTTTTTCTTTTTTCTTTATATATTTGTCGTTTTTATATGTACTTTTGTATCTTATTTATTTATAGTTTTGTGATTTATCTTAAATGCAAAAATTTCTTCGTCGCGTCGAATTTGCAACATTAAAAAACGAATTACCTCGCATCATCTACCTCATAGTCTTTTGAGCGAAATATTTTTGTTTCCGTTTGAAAGTCTTATTTTCTAACGTGTGTAGTCTATCTCGTACTGTCCAGCACTTTTGTTTGATTTACGTTTTTACGCGTGCATAGCGTCGCTCGCGTTTTTTTTTTTTTTTTTTTTTTTTTTCGTTATTCTCACAGGAGATGCGGCAAAAAAATGGATTGACTTCGATTCCGATATAAACAACAAGCATATACAACGTACCTTTCAAGCAACGTTACTTTTTTGTCACTATTATTTACTACATCGTGTGTTCTTACACGGATTCGCATATCGCAATCGATGCGCACACAATACAATATACAAATATTCATGATTTTATACCGAACCTTTGTGGCGGTGTTTTTCCCGTGTCTTGTTTCTCTGCAAAAGTTTTTAATTATATTCAGAAATAAAATTTTTTTCTTGCGCACAATTTCTTGGAAATTCCGAAATCACGTGAGAACGGTAAAAAATATTTAGAGCAATTCAGCATGTTGCTTGCTTTTGTTGTCGTGTATACAATTTCGCGACGCATTAACGCCTCACGGGAGACATTGATGCACCGTAACGTACAAATGTATATACAAAATTAACTAATTAAAGTTCCTCGCGCGCGTAACTAATTAGTTTCACATTATTGCGAGATAATAATAACCTCGTAATAATAATAACGCTTGAGACGTTGTCCGACTATTGACAGAGACACAGAAAGTCATTGCCATCGAGTTTTATATTACACTCGTATAACTAACGACCGTATTGTTTTAGAATATTGTGTCCTTAATTTGTAGATCAAACGATGGCACAATATCCTTCTGTTTGCATTCCTTGAGGATTTGCAGCAATGATGATGATGATGATGATGATGATGATGATGATGATGATGATGATGAATAAGTATCGATGAGATCTATTGGATTTAAGAGAAAAAACTGAATAACGAAAGAGAGATGGAATGGGGCGAGTGAAATGAGACGGTGTCATGTGTTTTACTAAAAAAGAAAAAAAAATCGTCGAATTGCGATCAACCTACTTCACAGCTCTTGTTGGTGAAAGGCAGTGCTCGTCTTGTACATTTGGATATTATCTTCCATATATTTTTGTGTGTATAAGATTAGAATGTACATTAAATTAATTATGAAATAGGTAGAGGCGGCGATAGAAACAATTTCCTTTGCACGAGACAACACGGAGAATTGAATCTAAACTGAATTTGGAAAAAGTAAAATTCGCAAACGAACCTTTCGGGACGAATATACATGTATACATTTCTTCTTTGTGCAAAACATTTCACGATCACACGCACATTTTAACTTTTGTTCAAAATAGACGAGAATTTCACTTGAGGAACGTTTTTTGAATAACCGTCTAGTCTCGTCTAAAGCCGCCTCTGGAAATAGGTCGCACTCAATATCGTCCTTGTACACTTGTGTGCAATGATGAAGACTTTTGAAGAAAGGGACTTTTCTATCTAGACGCGCGCTAGTTTTTCTTTTTTTCACGCACGATTCGCCGCCGGCAATTGAATACCTAAAGAACAACGCGCGTACAGACGAAAAATTCGCTTACTTTCCTTTCGGAAGACATTGCGCACCAGTGTCATTGCCATACACGCGTCATGCACACAGAAACATAGAACAAACACACACTCAGTAAACAGGCAGACACGCACATACTGCGACATATCTCAACGGTGGTACGTTAATACAAAATAAAAAGCTATATAAAAAAAAAAAAAAAAAAAAAACGCGTAATACAAATCGTCAAATTCGACGCACATAGATGCAATTGCATTACAACGAGACGATTCGAATTTGTTACTGCCGATTCGGATTTGAAGTTTTACCTTTGTTTTTCATTTCCATTTTTCGCGCGGAGAAACATGCAATGTCGCACCACCCACGAAATAAACGCAGTTCAGAACATACTATATACCTACTGTGTATTATTGCTATTTATCTCGATACGTTGACTTACAGTCTAAGATTTGTACATCTGGATTTGCTGTTCACATATGATGATGCCTACAAAGAGAGATAAAGAATATGTCTCAGATATGCTCCTATCGTTTGCTTTTATGAATGAGGTTTCAACTAAATGTAAAAGTCAAATAAATTTTAGTGTGTGCTTCAATAACAAAAAAAAAAAAAAAAACTTCAACGAACGATGACGTCATCTTTTTTTAGCGTCTTGAATCCATGAGACAAGTCTTCCTAACTGCTTCTTCGTTTTTTCTTTCTTTTATCGCTTCTAATATCGTTTTAATTTTAATTGAGCTCTCGGTACGTCATTACAGTACGTATAACTTGTAAAATCGTGCTTATAAAAATACCACAACAAGAGATAAAAAACAACAGAAAGTTAAGAAGGAGTGTAACTAAATATCCAATTCGATATACAAGCGTGTCGCTTTTTCAATGAGATGATTTGCGATAAAAAAAAAATCGCAAATACGTGCGTAATGTTCAACATTGCACTGCGCGCGTGATGATTGATGTGTAAATCTGTTGAATTGTATGCAAAGTTGTGTAAAGGATATAAATCGACGTGTATGTTTGTACATTGCAATCGACTTCGTCAAAGTGACGGTCGTTATCACGCAAGAAAATGATTGCCGATAAACCTGGCATAGAAAAATGTACATCAGTCAATATCTCGTGAAGAAGTGCAGTTAGGTCTCTCTCTTGCGACGAGATTATATCTTTCTTTCTTTTTTTTTTTTTACATCGGGCGCGTTCGCTTTGAGCGCACGCTTCAATGACGCAAGTGACAACAGCCATTGCTCATTAAATGTAGAACAAAAGTGGATCGTACTGACGATCAAAGCGCGTGAGCGCCCAAAGCGAAACGCACTCTGCATATATTAATGTGTATATACGTTATGCTTTCATTTATTTTTTACAAGTTGCGGTTGCCATATTCGAGTTTTGTATCTACCTTCAGCTAGGTTTACTCGGCGGACCGTGGCCCGTTGGCGAAGGTCCGTGCGAATGAAGATTGTGAACGCCGCTTACTTGATTGTTGCTGAGATTTGACATTGTGGGCTGATACATCGACGGCATGTAAGTGCCCGACGGTTGCGATGCCGATCTGGCGGGAAAAAAAAGTAATTACAAAATCGTTGCAAACTCTGATAAAAAATGTTTGACAATCAAATTTGAATAAAGTCGATGCTGTTCGCTCACCTAACTCCGCGTAACGGATCCGGCGTGACAGACGAATTTCGCACCACGCCAGAAGTATTGGCGGACGCCGGCGACACTATATTGCTCGCCTGACCAGGTTGAAGGTATCCACCGCCGGCTGGACTGTGCCTTTACGAAATATTTAGACGTTATATAAGATAAGAATAACAGCGAATCAATCAATGTCAATGATGTGAGACACGTTACCGTATCGTCGGACTCGGTTGCGGTGTAACAAGTGATCCTCGAAGTTGATACTGAGAGAGAGAAGCCGCCGCGGGTGGAGAAGGATCCGGCGGTAATCCATTTTCTAACGTTGTCGGATGGCCGGAACTAGAGTGGGACATGTAAGTGTTGTTTAGACGTGGCTCACGGCTTACTCTAGGTACCGGAGCAGGCGCACCAGGCGGCACTTCTGAGTGCGCGACGTTAGAATGAGATGGATTCACCGTCGGATGTATGTTATTCACTGAAAAAACACACAATTGATATACTTTATTTACTTTGCTTCTCGTAAATGATGTAGCAAAGTGATTCATTTAAAATATTCTCATCTAACCTGGATGTGAACTAGGCTGAGTTGTTAATGGAATAGCGAGTCTAGCATTCACAGCCAATAAGTGGTCTCTCCTCTGCAGGAGATTATTTACATGTTCCTCTAGCCTAAGATTCTCAGCTCGCAGTTGATGTAGACACGAAAGCAGGGATGCGACTGTAACAGATTTTGATGACATCGTCAGTTTTATGATGTGAGCCGTCACTTTCTTCAGAGGTCAAAGCACGCTCGGCATTTTGAAGACAGTAAACAAATGATTAAAAAAAAAGATGATTTAACATATGTGATCAAAATACAAGGTATTATCGCAAAACAATTTAAATAATATCGCGTTCTGCTATCATGCAAGTATCTCTGCGACGATAACTCGTCATAAAATAAAAAGTAAACCGCAAACTTCCCTTCACCTCGCAAAAACTCATGCGATTGTAAGCATGTTTTTCCTTGCCGTACACTCACTGTCAAAATGCTGAGCTTGTTCCATTAGGAATTGACTTCCCTGTTCCCACTGTCTCTCCAAGAGCTGATCCAGTGTCTGCGGGATTGCTCCGCCACCCAGAGCTCCGCTGGCAGCAGCTGCGTTAGGCTGTGCGGAATTCCCATTGTTGCTGCTTGTGGAAAATATCGGCGAGAACGAAGTAGGCGGCATACCCGGTTGGCTGGATCGTATCTGTGATTATCAAGGTAACGGACAGAAAAATCCGTCGTTAATTGTCGAAATAATCGTTATCGCGTAATTAACAAACTTTTAATCTGAGACACAACCAACACTACTTACAGATGCGATTACTCGACTGTGCAACTGCGGTCCAACTAAGTTCGTGGTGGAGTTACTCGCTTCCGTAAAAATAGAATGAGCCTCCAGCTCTTGCGAAAGCGTATCGGACATTTTCTGCGCCATTGTCGAAGTAGGATTCAACTGATTTCCCAACATATGCGGTGCGCTAACTCCATTTTGAAATCTAAACAAACATTATCACACACCATATTTATTTGCGGTTGATCGAAAAATCACGTTTTGTTTTTTCCTCGCGTTATTGTTGTGTTTTACTTACAGTTTCACGTTATTTTCTTCTTTTATTGTGGTACCAAGAGTCGGTGTGGTTGACGCAGACGGCATGGGCGTCGACACAGCTGCTTTTCTCTTTCGTTTTCCGGTTGAACTGCCCATACTTTCTGATCCAGGACTGCTAGGTGGCGACTCCTTGACAACTGGTCCCAGAGTAGTCGCGGCATTATTCATACTGCCGAAATGTCCGCCACTGGCTGTGGGACCTTGAATTATCGACGGCACAGGAGCCACGGTGCTCGCCGGTGGGGGAGTCTGATGATTGTTTCGCGCACCCCTCTTGGACGTTGTTCCTCCTGCACTGCTGGATACAGAGGTTACGACGGATGAAACTGCTTGCGACAGTGCCGACTGACTATTCGACGAGCCACGCTTTGGTTTCCGAGTCTTCTCCTGTTTGTCAGCTGACTGAGAACTACAAAAAAAAATATTTCACAAAATAATGTTTAATTTTATTACAGGAACTTCAATAGATTTCTTCCGTTGATCTTTCAGCTGCATATCCCACACAATTTACACCGTTTTATTTGTATCACTTATTGCGAACACACGTTCTTTCTTCTTCTGTACAACGTTACTGCACGTTTGTGATGATTGTTGTTTTCTGTGCGTTTGCACTTTTATAAAGAAATGCATTTTCTCGCAATTCGTAACATAGTTAAAAATACGTAGCTGAACTAAACGTGTAGCTGAAAGATCAAGTTCATGTTGCTGTCACGTGAAAGTGCACTAATGAGAAGCCCTACCTGAAGCGCTCTGATGAGAATTTCGTGGAACAAAGTTAATGTGAACAAACTAGGCAACTGAGATTAATGAGAGAAATGTCACGTTACACCTTTCTGCGGCTCAATAAGACGACACTTAAGTCGTCTCATTAAAGAAAAAACAAACATAACCCTAAACTTAGTGTGCTTCAAAGAGCGCGTTAAAGTCACAAAATCGCCCGACAGCTCGTCCGACAATATTTTCTCGCTTGTTGTTGTCGTCCGGATGTTAACGCGAAAAATCGAATTATCGCAATTAAACAATTATTGACAGACGCGATTGTTATGCGGTGCATGTCGAATGACCTCAAGTGAACTATTGTGCTCATTACACATACTGACTACTGTTATAAACACAATGTGCACGTTCGATCCCCGCCAGCGATCAACCAGTCGCGCAATCAATCAACGTTCGCGTCAACGATCAACGTTCGACTTTTCAGGATCACGTTCCCAGACACTATTGTCGCCCCGACCGAGCAAATATTCGGGAAACAAACAAACAGTCCACTGTGGCGCGCGTACAGGTTAGAATAGACCACCTTGTTTACCAATTGGCGCATCCGCCATTTTGAGCGCGATGCACGGCGCATTCCTGAAGAATGCACCTGCATAGTTCTCTTGAAGCACTTGTGTTCTTATCACCTCTCGCTGCACTTTACCTACGTATCAGATAACGCGCAATGCGCTTTTATAAAAAAAAAAAAACACCACTGTTTTACACTCAGTTTCATTTCTCACGTCCCGATAACAACAAAAATATATTTCTTTTTTTTAATTTTAATTTTAAATTTATATTTTAATTATAATAAACATCAAGAGCAAAAGATAAATATTTGTTATCGTGTAGTAGAAATTTTTTTTATATAGAAGTAAACTATTTAAAATAAACACACATGTAAATATAAACAGAAACTTTTATATTTAAATTGCAGTTTATTTTAAAACAAGGCATGTTGATGGCAATTCATTTTTTTAACTCGAACCGCGTTTCGATCGACTTACCGAGATCGTTTTCCTGGCGTTTCCTCCATGACAAATCTATCGGTATTCACAGAGCTGGATCGCGGTTCCGTGTTCGCGGCCGTGGTGATTATGCTCTGCTGCATCTGCTGAGCGTAAAGCGTCGGCATGTTGGTCGGCACCAAATTCTGAACCGTGCTCGGGAGCGAGGTGGCAGTTAACGGCACGGACACGACGATGTTGCTCGACGTGGTTGTCGGCGACTGAGTGACAATCGAGGAAGAAGATTGCGTCACCGCCATTATCACAGGTGTAGTGGTTGCTTCTGTGGCGACCGGAGTGTTTGATGCTGATTGAATCGGACTTTCGACCTTCGTCTGTTTACACGCGAAATTGAGAATTTAAAACTTATTCTATTGTCACACTACAAATTGGGATTGGACTGGAACTTGATTATCGAGGCAAAATTCACTAAACTTGAGGTTTTCTTTCTCCTCTCAATGGTTCAAATTTCAGTCTAATCTCAATCCTAATTCGTAAATCAGAAATCAATGTACGAAAGTGTTGAATTAAAAAGAAAATATGTGACGATCATTGTTACTTTGTTGTTGCGAGATTGTTGCAATGAACGAGACTAATAAGGACACTAGATAGTGGAGATGACATCAAAAGACTATTACCTTCTTCTGCCTTTCCGGTTCCGCTGTTGTACTTAGACTAGTGGCTTCAGCGATTGTCGGTTGCATATTGTTACTCGGGATGGCTTGTTGCACTACAGAGCTGACGGCCACTACAACTGATCCGCTAGCCTCCGAACTAACCGACTGATTCGAGTTCTCATTTCCGATCACTGTTGGCGTGCGCGCTCCAGCCTTCCTCTTCTTGCTGGTGTGACTCGAGGTCTTGTTGGAAGCCGAAGAGCTGCCGGACTTGCTCTGACCGACATTCTTGTGCGGCACAGTGACGTTACCGCTGCTCGTCTTGATCGCCGAAGCGGCCACCGTTGTGACCGCGGTGGTGATCGCGCCGGCTTCGTGCCCAAACACGCTTTCCGACTGCGTGACAATAGTCTCGACGAAGTTGGAAGTCGTAAACTTGCTAGAACTCGTGGAATTATCTTTGGGCGTGTTACGTCCGCTACTACTGCTCTTATCGTCCGCGATGCCATTTATCTCTAAACTGGGACTAGCATTGGATTTACTTTTAGAATTGGCGATGGACTTGGAACTCGAGCTTTTCCGTTTGCCGCTCGACGATTTTATCGGCGCTTCCGCCTCCTTTTCCGGCGACGAGTCCGACGAGCCGTTGTCGGCGGGTATTGGTTTGTACGGCGGTATCGTTTTCACATTACCGCCCTTTTTCTGCGAATCAAGCAATTGCTTTACCCAGAAAGCTCTCACATCCGGTAACACACAATCGTACATATTACCAACCAATTTCGAATAATGATGCTGACAGTATCCGCAATATTTCACATTATCGAGATAGTTGCCGGCCTCTTCGCAGAGCAAACCGAGAGCCTGTGCACACGTAACGTGAAATTGTTGCCTGCAGCCGGTCTTGTTGCACTGCATGCAAGCTCCTGCATTTGCTCTGCTACCTCTACCTTGCTCCTCGCATATGTAGCACGTCTAGAAATTTATTAAAATATTTTATACATGCCGGAATAAGAGACACATTAATGGAGCAACAATCTGCAATTCCGTGACCGACTCTCCGAATAAAAACTACTTACCTTGTTAAACCTCTCTGAGGGAACAAGCTGCAATATAATGGGTTCCATTGTGGTCACGTTACCAAATCGAACTTCTGGAATATACAGAGCGCACACAACGTGCGCCCATCCAGCTTGATCTGTTCTCTTAAGAGCTCCATCCCGACTCGGACATAACTCACAGCGCTATCCAAAAGAAAATAATATATATATGAATTACAGTAAAAAGTCTGTCGCAAACAAAGAGATACACATCCATGCTTCTGATCTCATGTGTGCTCTTTAGCAAAACAAAAACAAAAAATAAAAATAAAAATCAAGCAAAAAACTTCATATTTATGTACCACACGAGCGCTGCGTTCTTGCGACTCGCATTTCCTGCAATACCATGGTCCCGTTGGTACAGTGACGATGCCATAGCACGCTGCAAAACAACAACACACGTTACTCACAAACAATCAACAAAGGAAATCTTGTTCAATTAGAGAACAAGATAATGTATAAATAAAATACTTTGATAACAGAGTGACAAATTATATACCTTGGTGTACAGCAACGGTACACCCCTGTCCATCGCAGTACACCAGCGGATTTTCGGTCCAACCCCTCTCGTCAGAACACACGCAGCACCCTCCGAGCATCTCCTTCATGCTGTGCCCCAAGCAATTCGGAAGACGAGACTAGCATGAGGAGCTAGGCGAAGCGTCGCGGACATCGGCGGCTACGTGGGGCAACAAACTGGCACGCATCGCGCGTGTCAAGCGTTCGCATCCTGGTGAGACAACGCGACGGCGTCGCCAGGACGGCCGCCACTGCCAAACGCGCTCGCTCGTCGACGCTCTCTCACAGTGGGGGATCGTGTCCACCGTCGCGTGAGTCCGCACCTCCTGCGGGAGACCCCGAGCTACGCGACGCGGCACGCGGTCACGATGATAATGATGATGACGATGACGACGACGCACGCACGCGTGCGTCCTCACGCATGCAACACAACAAAAACGAACAGAGAAGGAAATATCCTCCCCTCGCGTAAATCGGAGCTCGGCTCACACGCTATGCCGCGAACGCGCGCCTTTTCACGCGAAACACGGACGAAAATGGCGATCCGGTCGTAATCGCGAACTGCCGACGACCGAGCGGCGATACGCCGCGAGAACGCACGTGCCAGAAGTGTGTACACACGTCGCTCACGAAACGTGCACGGGGGGACGGTTTGTGTTATTTACGACGGCGCTCTATTTGTTTCGTTGATCAGCCATTTTATTTTTGGTTGTCGCGCGCGAGCCCAACGCCATCACGCTCGGTTTAGGTCGGATTTACAAAGCGATTGACGTGCGAACGTCGCGGATTCGCGAAAAAATTGACCAATCAACGATTTTCAACAGCGACTTGCAGGGACGTTCGGCGCAGTCTGAATATCGGGACGGCGATTGGCAGCAATTCTCCCGAGATTCGCGGAACAGAGAGGTTGCAAGAGTCTAGGGAAGTACCCGATAGTATGCGTCTTTAATTTAAAATCCCGCAAATGCAATCGAACGAGAGTGTGGGAGTTTCATTAAACACGTCGTAAATAAAGCAACGCGATAGCGGAATCGTGCAGAAGTTCTGTTGTCGAGCTATTAGCACGTTCGCGATTATTGTTTCAATAAGAGCAATCTTGTAAGTAATTCACGTTTAAAAAAAAAAAAAAAAAAATTAAAACAATTATAATATACGTACATAACTCTACTGTATCATTTTTATTTTTTATATATATTAAATGTTTTATTGTAAAATTTTATGTGTTTCTTTATAGTGCGTTTTGGATTAAACAAACGTATAGTTTAAAAAGCAACAAGTGAATTTAAAACTATATAATTCTTTTAATTGAATGTAAGCGCGAGCTAGGACAAAGTTGTAAGTTTATTATGTCACAAGTGTGAGATATGAAGATCATTGCTATTTGGTGACACAAAACATTGCAAAATAATATAAATAATATAGTTACCGGTCTCTTGTCGTTAAAGCCATTATGAAAACAGTTTAAAGAAACTAGCGGTAAATGAAAGAAAATATTATGTAACGCATGTATATATTGATAGAATTAACTGCATACGTGCATGTATATTTAATTCGCGCATGCACTACATGTATCTCAACATTGTGTGTGTATGCTTCTATATGTGAAGGATAGCTCCCCCTCTCTATATCAAGATATTAGACTCGTCACTTGTTATCAATAACCAGTACGCTCTTGACACTCATCGAGTAAAGATTTCTTTGGAACCATGAGGTAACACGTACAATATTTGACTTTTTCAAAGTGACAAATGTATATTTTTCTTTACAATTCTTTTCTATAATTTGACGAGATTTCAAAATTTTATTAACATTTGTAAAAAGCAAACGTTTCGATTCTGGTCTGAGTTTCTGTCAGAAAGTTCCGAATTAGAGAACAATGTCTAATAAATATTTTATTAGAATCTCTATAAACTCGTGCGAGATAAACTCTTCGCAGCATAGCTACGCTTAATCGTATGAATGAGTAATGTGTTACGACATCATCATCATCATTATCATCACGTCATATTATCATCATCGCTCGTCTGACAGAGAGCTGGATTTCCGCTAGAATTTTTATTTCGCAACAATAAATATTCTCATTTCTTGTTAATTGTTTAGATGACATTCGTGCAACGTAATTTTATAATTAAAAGTTGTTTTTAGCTCGGAGCAATTAGCGTATTTCGAGACAACGTATCTGTTATCTTTACAAAACATGTATGCATGTGTCATTTTGAAGTGTGCGATAAGCAGCTGTGTTACATCCTATTAAATCTATAAAACTCTGGATACAGACGTTCCGTGGAACGTTTCTCTCAAAATGAATTTCTCAAGTTTGAGAGCGAAAAAAACAAAATTCATTTCGAAACTATCGATGTATAGTCTCATCGCCTTGCGAAATATTTATCTTTTTCGAGACAACTTCTCGCTTTCCTTTAATCCACTGCAAAAGATTAATTTAATGAATGTTTCGTTTAGTGACCGGTTTACAAAAACTTCATAATTTGAAAGATTCGAAGAAAAAAAAACAAAACGTCCTTAAAATATCCGTAATTAAGAATTACGGATTAATAATCACAGTTGTGTGTTTTACAGCAAACCGCGCAAAAGAATGATCTCTTATCGGCCCTGGGGCTCGACGGAAGATGGAAGAATAGAGTTCGAGTCCTTGACGGACGAGACTCTGGAAGGTGCTCTAGACGTGATAAGAAAGGGCTTCTTTCCCTACGAGTCCGTATGTGTTGCGGTGGAACTGAATTCCGAACCCGGAGCGCCCGAGGAACTCGAGAAGCTCTGCTTGGGCGCGGCCAGAGACGGCGTTACCGTAGTGGCTGTCGACATCGTCACCAAGGAGGTTGTTGGTGTCGCCTTCAACAAAATACAAGTAAACGAAACAGTGACCTTTTTTATCTTCTAACGAAACATGTGAATTTTACGCACATATATTGTTTTGTATTTAGTTTCAACAGCACTGAAAGTTTGCTGAATGTTAAGTTGTTGAAAAATAACTTTCGAAAATACCTGAAAGGTCGTGCAAACACACACACGCACACACACACATACACATTTTTTCAGATATTGAACAACAACTCCGACGACGGGAAGAGCTACTTCGAACAATTCAGCGACAACTGTCGATACAAGGCGTCGAAGTATCTGGTGGACCTCATGATAGATGTGGATTCGAAGAAGAATCTCTTCGAGCACTACGGCGTCGATTGCATCCTCGAGATCATGTTCCTGGCAATTTTGCCAACTTACCGCAAACGGCGATTAGGCGAATTGCTCGTCGCCTCATCGATGGAAGTGGGCAGAGAGCTGAAAAACGGCAAGAAGGACGTTAAGATACCCATTACAGTCGATGGTCTCTGCGAGCTGACAAACGCCGAGGCGATACCTAGTTTGATCTCTGCCATTATGACGTCGACCTATTCACTGAAAATTGCCACCAAACTTCGCTTTAATCAATTGTTGCAAGTTTCCTACGATGAATACGAGTTCAACGGGAAGAAATTTAGCGAGAGAATAAATCGGGAACACCGATTTTGCACCTTAGTGGCGAAGAGACTTGCGTCGTTCTAAGTGAGAATTGGACGAGTCAAACAATCGCTTCTCGATCTTTGGTTTTAGACATTTCGAGTCGATTTTTATTTTAGCATCTGTGTCTTTCATAATTAATATTTTATAAAAATAGTTAATTAAAATATTTTATTAGATATTGTATTTTTCACGCATTGTAACTATCACACACTATCTCTCAAACATAAGTATGTGCATTTAATATTTACGAAGATTTTAACAAAAAGTTCAACGTAAGATTATGAAAAATATTTGTTTACAAATATATAATGTGCTAACACTGTCAACGATAAGTGTGTTATAACATTTTAATCTTACATAATCAGCGACTTTCATCTCTTCCGAGTATAAAATAAGACATAAAAATTGTTGTTGATTTATCGCATCGTTTCTAATGCAATAAATTAAGAGCACGATAACAATTCTCGGTGTTAGATAATTTTTAGATAGTCAAGCGCGGTTATCAAACGCTGCATCGTCTCGATGATAGTGTTTGCGAGCGAAATATGGGAGAAACAGGTAATGCATCGGTTGCAAATTCGAGTGGAATAACCGCAACAAAGCCGATCATTCGCAAGACAGGCGGGCGTGTAGTTTGTAAAACAGATCTCTGCTAGATATTATCATCCTCATTGACAAATTAAATCAAAATCGTATCAGATCTCCGTGTGTATGTGTGTGTTATATGCATATCAACAGCTGCCACTTTAAACGTTTTCTTAAACTCTTTTTGTCGTTTAGGAAGCAACCACAGATCAAGGAATTGAGTAATTTGTAAACTCTTTTGACTCTCGAGAACTGATTTTTTGTGCCTTTCTGACTATCAGAGATTCTGTTTTTCCGTAGTATTTTGGTCGATTTAATAATATAAAATTACACAGGCAATAAGTGAAAAAAAAAAAAAAAAAACTAAAATAAGGAATACACGTAATAGCGAAACCTGCACGTACGTCAGTTATTGCGAGGCCGTAGTGGATTTTCCAGAACAATATCATGTCCGTTTGCCTCGGCACCGACTACACGGGCACTATCGAGTTCCGAATCCTTAGCGACGATAAGATCGAGGAAGCTTTGAACGTGCAACAGCAATCAATGCGACAGGAATGCATGGCGATCGGTATGGGAATGTACGAGGAACCCGGTGCGCCCGAGGAGATGCTATTGGTCTTCAGGGAAGTCATCAAAGACGGATGTACGGTAATCGCGGTCGATCGATCAGATCGCGTTGTCGCCGTGGCATTCAACAAGTTACACGTGAGTGAAGAGTAAATTAATAGGTACAAAATTATTTTCACACATATTGCATCGATGTTTGTCATTATTTGTTAGTGCTGTCCAATTATATTTTAATTCCATTCTCGATCTCACACATTTTTATCTTTACTGATTAACGATTGTGTACTTTTATTTCCGTATTTGCAATATTTGGTGTGTAGCAAATAAATACACACGCACGTCAAGATTGACAAACAGTGTCCGTTACTTATTTTTTTCAGGCGCCGTTAAAACCAGAGGAAACAGATCCGTTCGCTCTTTTTATAGAAAATAACATCAAACATCGCTCATGCCGGGATCTAATCAATTTTATTGACGAAGTGAGTAAGAGTATTTTTTCTTAAAGAGAAGCAGTTTTTATGTCTTAAAATTTCTTTGCAAATAACGATAAGCTTCACATATATCGCGCATTTATCTTCGCAAATCATCATCCTTATCATCTTCCTTTAAGACTTTCCATTTTATCGAGCATCTAATAACGTCATTGCATGTGTTTGTTATCAGATAGAATCGCGAATAGACATTTTCCGGAAGTACGACGCGCGAGGCGCCTTGGAGATCTTCTACATAGGCACGGTTTCGAGATGTCAGGGTCGTGGGATCGGTCTGGAAATCACGCGAAAGAGTCTCGAGGTCGCGCGTGGTTTACACGACGGAACGCTGAGGCAGATTCGCGTCGCTGACAAAATCGTCAACGAGCACGTGCGACCTGAAGTGGCGTTCGCCGTTGCCGCGTCAACGTACAGCCAGCGGATTATGAAGAAGCTCGATTTCGAGTTTCTTGCCGAAGCGCAATATGAGGATTATGTACGAGGTAGTAAAAGAATGTCGGACAGAATAGGAAACGTTCAAAAAACGGTTAAATTTGTCGCTCGCAGACTTTAATATATCAGATTTGAGTGGAAAAATAAATAACTAAGTATTAAAGTTGATACAATTAAATTTAATTCGAATTTCCATTAATTTACACGTTTAAGGGAAGTAAATATATATTGCACGTGCAACCCGGCTCATAGTGGCTCGACCTTAATATTTAGTTGTAAATTTTCACGAGCTTTTAAACTGTGGAAAAATAAATTCTCACAGTTTACAATAACTCGCACGTGTACTCAGGAGAAATAAAAAATTATTTACTGCAAAAGCAAAACTATATCAGTTGTGCAGGGATTCTAAACAAAAAGAAAACAGTATTTTAACGAATTAATCATAAACGAGGAATGAGAGAAGAGAGAGAGAGAGAGAAATGAAATACAACAACGATCTTTATATATAAGTATATATATATATTAATATACATTCAACGTATCATTTAACACACATAACCCGGAAACGTTCCTAACGTGATCGTCCCAAATCTCTCAGAGTGAATTTGCAGACACAGCATGTGTTTTGCGCCAACGCTTTGCGCGCACAACGGCGCGAAGCGAAAAACGGCCCCAAAGTTGTGCGTCTCCAATTAACTCCACGCGACGTACATATCGGACGACATATCTCGATTGAAATTGTTTACATCTAAAGAATACTCTGCCTCACAGAACAAAGCCATAGAAGACAATATAAGTCGTACGGATTAATGTTGTAACGCTACTTCCGCCGTTTCGCGAATATTGACATGTTTAACGGTATAGTCGGTACAATAGAATGCATTAGTGCATATTGCAAATGTGTTGATTAGTATCTATCACTTATTACTTAATGTAATAATATATTTCCCGTATATTTCAGGAAGCCATTTATACATTTTGGAATTTTCATCGGTTCATCGCGCGTATATGATTCTCTAAGGCGTCACGGTCTCGGAATGTTGTGGGAAGACGACACACTCAGAGAGTTCATTATAGTTAATCTAAATTACTCAGTTAGATTCATTATAAAGCGTCGAGATCTGAAGAGAGAACGCAATACAAAATGCGATCGTTCGTTCTTTTATTCTTGACACATTTACGCGGGCGGAAACTTTCTATTTCTCTTTAAATTCTTCAATTAATCAAACGCTCTTGTTTGTATATTGCAAAAAATTATTTAAGCCACGAAAGTTCTCATGTTAATTTCGATCGATTGCAATAACAATTGGATGTCCGACAATTGTGCGATCAATAAGATGCAAGGTACAATTCAATTCGAGTTCGAGGAAGTCGATAGAACGATGTGTGTTGGTGAACTTTATAAAAGTAATTGAGTATAACACCTGCAATGTTATCTACACATAACAGTGTCATAAAAATGATTGAGAAATACTTGGTTACACATTGCTTTTCAATTGTGTTTCAGTGTTTGAATAAGTTCGACTTCTTTCTTCCTTATTTTTGTAGACATTTTGATTTTTATATCTTTCGTTTCTTTTTAAAGGCATATAAAAATTAGCCAAAAACACGAGAACTTTCGTAGCTCACGTTAGATAAATTATTGCGACTAAAACCAGTTTATAGATGCGTTAATTATCAATAATCTCAATACTCGTAAAATTAATAATTACAGTTTAGAATCAATCTCCCGGTTCTTTTGGTTTTCCTGCGCTGAAGCATCTTTTTTTTTTTTTTTTTTTTTTTTTTTTTTTTTCACTATGTCTAAGGCTATCGCTACAACATTCAATAGTAGTTCGATTTATCGGCGAAATTTACTGACTGCAACAAGAAAGAGAGTGGCGTATAATAACATTATTATCGTTGCACTCAGTCAGCCGGTTATATTCGGTTATTTTTCCTTTTAAAACGTTTTGCTATTACTGCTATTGTAAAAAATGTGGACGTATAATTCTTTTCCAATATACAGAATACCATACATATATGTGTATATATTTTGACACACTTTTTCCAACAAAGTCAATATTTTCCTCTGGCTTACAGTCTAATTAACGTACAGCCTGAATTCAGTACAATCGCTATCAATCAAACTACATCCGCGGCATCTGACACGCGGCAATTTTTATTTTTAATGACACTTACGTATTATATCACTATATCATGTTATTATCATCATCATCATCATCATTATTATTATTATTATTATTATTATTATTATTATTATTATTATTATTAGTATTTCAAAATTGTAACACGACCACACTATATAAGCGCACGAATATACTTACAATACGAATTAGCTTAAACCAAGTCGCTTAAAGACTCGTAAGTTTACTTTGGCACGAATAATCTTTTTCGTTCGCGTTTTTTCTTTTTTTTTTGTGAGATCACTCTAAGCTGCACGCTTTTGAACTTTTGATTTCTCTCTTTTCTTCCAGCGAAGAAAGACTTTTTGATTATAGTTTGTGACTTTTTATTTATTTATTTATTTATTTTATTTTATTTTATATCGGGAGAAGGAGGAGAATAAAGTCGAAACAATGATTTGGCACATACACGTTGCGCGCGAAAGATTTCGGCAGAAACTTTTTTTTAACTACGATAAAAAATATATATATACAGCGAAGGAGTAAAAATAAATAAAAACACAACAATAAATAAATAACTTTATTGTCTACGAATAAATATGAGATCTCACAACGACAAAAAAGCAAAAATAAACAGAACATATTTGTGCGTTGCATAAATATTTAATTAAGGAACTTCAAGTGCGATTGTTTGTTTACGAATAGTGAAGTACCAAAAATATATCTATTAAAAAATTATTTCCTTATTCGCGTAATTGGCGCACTAATTAGCGAGTACGTAAAACGTGCCTCGACGGGGAACACTTGCTAACAGCGTATAAACATGTAGTCAACATCATTTGAAAGTTTTCAAGTGCGCGAGCGCGCACAATCAAGTTTTGCACGTTGAGAGGAAACATTGTTAACCGCGCCCAGGAAACGCAACTAGTTCGAAACAGTTGTGCGCT
>QVNW01002379.1:0-34925 GCA_014825475.1 Pseudomyrmex flavicornis
AAGAAAGAAAGAGAGAGAAAGAGAGAGAGAGAGAGAGAAAGTTCGTTAAAAAATTAAAACTCATAGTAGTCTGTTTCATAGATACGGTCTATTTTATACGTCAGATGTATGCGATTTTTTTTTTTTTTTTTTCGGTAACGATCTGACGTCGAAAAATAAAGGCGTCCGCGAAGCGAAACCCGAATTGATAACGACAGAGGTAATTGCGCCAGTTCGAGAGTTCAATTTCAGTCATTATTAGAAGGACGCTCGTTGTTATATAAAGACCGAACCGGTCGAACGACGAAAAGCCATCGTTAAATAGCTCCGATAATAAAACGCCGCGCTCCTTTTTCAGACTCATCGTCTCGCGCGTTTGTCCGCCCGCTCGCGCTCGGAAACACCTGTAACAATCATCATCTCCCGTAACAAAGGAAGAAGAGGAAACGCCGGAAAGACCGGAAAACGTTCGGGCGCTGCTATAACCGAGACGCGAACAATTCCGGTTCCGAACATTGCAAACTCACGCACGCAGCTAGATGAGAATTAACTAATGCGAGCGCGAGAGCGCGCGAAAATCGGAAAGAGATTATCGCGGCTATAAAAGCGCCATTACTTAACTGTTAAAATCTACTGGTTCTTTCTTAGGTCGTTTCCGCCGCCGCGCTTTTTTGCACATCTCTCGCCCGTTTTATCCGTAAAACACACTTTACACATCTTTCGTTTTCACCGCGGCAGCCGGCGCAGCCGTGCGTGGATGCGCGAAAAAAAAAAGACACGTCCCCTTTGATAAGCCGCCGCCGCCGCACGGCGCTCGCCGCGGGCGAAAAGACAACTCGGAAAGTGCGAAGATAATTAATTCACTTTAAATGGTAATCCGTGATAACGGGAAATGAACTGACATCGGTTTTCGATTTGTTGAAACAAAGAGATTTGCGTTTGTCGCGCGAGCAATTAATCTCTTTCTCGCCTTTAGACAGTAGACGATTCGAATGATTCCGAGCGAGAATGCAAATTATCGCGGTCAACAACGACGGCTCATTGACGATAAAATGATACTCCCGGGACCGATTTTCGCCTCGCAAACTTATGAACGACTCGCAAACGTATGGTAACAAACGCGCATAATGGACACACGCGCGCCGTGCATAATTACACCGCGCGCGCGCGCGCCACGTGCCGCAGATCGCGATTAGCTCGATTTAATGACTTGTGTGAAATAATTTACGTTCACGTTCCGTTATTAAGAATACCCATCGGACGAGCACAATAAAATTAGAGAGAGAGAGTGCTGAAGAGAGACGGAATAGAAAGAGTGAAAGAGAGAGAGAGTAAAAGAGCAAACAAAAACAAGACGTGTAAAGGGAAGAAAAAGAAATCTCGCGCACGTTTTACACACATTTGCATTATGCAGTAGAGAATTTACGTTCTCGCGTATATTTTAATTACCGTGTATACATTTTGCCAGCTGGCTTGGTGTTTTTAGCGTTAACTAGTCCATCGTAAATAACAATTGGCCCCAAGCTAACCGGCGAAGATATCTGTGCGCGCGTACTCACCTGCAAACAAGTAAAACAAATATAATTAGGTACACATTTGGCAGAGGAAAATTCGTAAAATAGTTAAAAAAATTTTATCACGTTGTTCGCGCAAGTCATGTCGCGCAAGCGAGTAGAGAGTTGTTTTCGCTTGCAAAAACAAACTCTCTTCTGACCGACGCTCGTCAATTTTCTCCAAGATAGAAAAGAAACATTATAAAATTTAATACGCGCGCGCGTCTGTTATTTTTGCGCCGTGAGCGAGTGAAATATCGTTTGTTATTAACAAAATGTCCTACGCTGTTGTAACTCACGGAGATATAACGCATATTGATCTCCGCACACACATACACGTCGCTCGTTACCGAAGCGGAAAAAGAAGCGCGCGACCTCCAGCAAAACGGAAGCTACGAAAGCCTGGAAGCGACAAAGGCTCCGCCGCTCTAATTTGCGAAATACTCCAACGTATTTTCCGCAAATTCAAGAGGGAGAAAGTCGAAGTCAGAGGAAGCAGAAAGGAGTTTTTCGTTGCCGACACACCGCGTGTGTTACACAACGCGGTATTAAACGACAATCTTACAAAGGAACATAAAAACGCGTAACGAGATAATTGAATCAGGATACTCGTGCGAGTGTGACGGAAAGCGCCGACAATTTTTTGTCCAATTTGAAAGTGTAGCGGAGAGGAAGGGGAGACTAAGGGTGATGGGGAAGCGACTCGCGACGTAACGAGGCGGGAGAAGCGTGAAAGAGTAGAATTTAATTTCGAGAGGGGTTCCTCTCTCTCTCTCTCATCTGTGCCCGGAGATGCGCGCGCGACAAGAACGAAAAGGGGTTCTCGATAAAATGGGATTGCCGTTCTCGAATGTGGAAAATACAAAAGGATTTGCACGAGCTCACACGATTAACGCGCGATTCGCTTACTACGATATAATACGCAACGAGGCAGCACCGCTTCGTTGGAGCATGTGAATATGCTTATTGGCTAAAAGAGATGAGAATGTAATTGAGATTCGATCTCACCTCTCTCTCTTTCTCTTTCTCTCTCTCTCTCTGTCTCTCGTAGTTAAAGTTCGCGCGATATTTGCGAATAATTTTCTGTCAAAGTTCGATATGAAAGTAAATAGAGAATATTACATTTTAAAATGTAGATGTGGTTTTCAGGAGATTCTGAATTTACAAATTTTCTTAACAAAAGAGTCACTTTCGAAAATCCGTAGATCGGAAAACTAATTTCTTATCGCATCGATAAGAGAATTTATGCTGGTAATTTGTTAACGTCGCTGATAAAGATCCAAATTAACAGGATCAAAAACGTTTGATGTATATCAATAAATTGAAAAATACATACACGAGCAACTATGTTATCTCGCATTGGTTTTGAAACTTAAAATATTTCTTTTCTTAGAGCTAATCTAATTAGAATTTCTTTAGCACATTTTATGAAAAAAATTATCATATATATATTATCATATTTTCACTTCATGAAAAAAAATGTCAGAGGGAAGTTTTATCAGTCTTCACGATAAGCAGAGATATCGGCTGAAAGGCAAATATCTCATATTGAAAAGGGATGTCTTTTGTTAAAAATTTATATACGTATCTCTTAATGTTATGTTTATCATGTTATCGGATAGGAAACAAAAGAAAAGAAAAAAGCAATTAAAAAAAAGATTAAGAAAAAAAAGCAAAAAAAAAAAAACAACCAAGAATCTTTTCCGAGCCATTCACGTCGACAATATACTCGCGATAGAATATTGTTCATTCTCGTCGTCACCGGGAACCGCCTGCAGACGTGATAAGCGAATTATAATTTAATCGCGGAAAAACGAAAGGGAGAAAAGTGGTGGGAAAAGGAAAAGAAAGAGACAGAGAGAGAGAGAGAGAGAGAGGGAGGAAGAGAGCCGGCTAAATCCACCCCCTTGATTCGCAGCTTACACTTTGCGACAAAGTTAACGCCAGTTTCGCGCTCGTTCCGGATCAGTTTCAAACTCGGAGAAGTGGAAATCATCTTTCCACCTAATCCGAATGCATTTCATCGCTTTATCGCGGCAGAATCGTGTCGCGATAAGACAGTGAAAAAGGAATTGGATTTATTCATGATCGACGTTTCGGCGAAGATGCTTGACGCTCGCCGTCGACGGCATAGATGTGATGTCCGGTTCGATATCCGCGGCGGCGCATCCTCGAGATCCGATCTTCCGAATTTTTTCTCCGCGATTTCGCGCGGCCGACCCTTTTGTGTTCGCGGAATCGAAAAGACAGAACCGTCGATTGTCCGAGATGTTTTCTCTCTTTCTTTCTCTCCCGTGATTTGTTCCTTATCGCTGTTTTGCGCGCGTCGGACAATAATCGGATTATGTCCGCCGCAAGTGACGCAATGCTGATTGCGCATTTAGGATTCACCACCGTCGCTGGGAAAAGAAAGTTTTGCGGGTTTACAGAAATGCTCGCGGAGAGTGAAATGGCGTCGCATAAAATTCAGTAGACGCGGAGAATTCGCGTAAAAACTTGCCCATTAATCATAAAACTCTAATGTGGCAGAAGTGGAAAACTGGTTAGACAACGACGAACCGCGCGACGAGATCTGAAATTATGTAAAACCATCGAAATCCAAAAGTCTAAATGTTTTAATAGCGAATTTACCGATTCCCCTCTTCCTTCTCTCTCCGTCCGTCGTGCGCGCAAAAAAGTTTCAATTACTTTATTTAATATTTGAATAAGGATGATAAAAACGAATCGTATGTTTGATTCGACATAGCGTTGAACGTGAATTGTGCATTGAGTTTTTGTGTAAATATGATATTTTGTAACTCTTCGTTCTTTTATATATTTTAATAATAATAAAAAAAGTTTCCGATACGATATAACTTCTATTTGTTCTTCAAATAAACGTGTGGAGGGTTTAATAGGGAGGAAGTAAATTTTTCCCAAGTGAGATATGAGAATCAAATGTTTGTGCGCGCACAAACATTTTCCATTTGAGAATTGAAAGTGTTCTCCGCTGAAAGATAACCTAAACTACAGGCATTATACACGAGGATGTGCACACGCGCGCGTGTGTCGTGCGCATCGTTGATGTTTTACTCATAAATTTATCGTGAAAAACTTTGAGTCCGGCCGGAGAAAAACATTTGCGGAAGCTTTTTCGCAAACACTCTTCCGCGTAGATTTATGTCACTTAAGTAATTAACAATCTCTTACATATCGTGTGCATACACATAAACGCGCTTTTTAAAAACGTGACTCCGGCAAAGCTTGCGGGTTTTTTTTTAACGACGACGTTTACCAACTGATTTTGCAGTCGCCGAAGAAGAGTTTTTCACATACTTTTGCCAACCAAAGCAGCGCGGCGGCGAGGTGCGCGCGCTGTCTACTTTAAATTAAAAATTCCGCGACGATTTCGACACACATTCCACGGGAGAAGTGCACTTTTTTATAGCGCTGCAGAAGTAGCCCCGGTTTTTCTTGGCTTGAACGCGACCCAAAGAAAGCGCAATAGAAGGGAAAAAAAAGCGAAGATCATCTACCGTGCTAGAATAAATTACACTCCTTGCGCGCGCGACAGAAGAAAAGTCGAATGAAGTACACTCGGAATTTCATTGATTTCGTTAACGTCGCTCTTTTCTGGAAAGCGTCGTCGTTTCGTCGTCCGCTGCTACATTACGGCGAAACTACGCAGCGCGCCGCGCCGCGCCACGTAATTCGAGCTCTTCAGGACTCGTTCAAGGGGAATTTCGAAATGCAAGTGGAGCGCGAAACGACAAGTACATTATAGATGAGACTAATTTGGATAGACTCGGATATTTTTATAGCCCCGGGCTTTGAGACGACCTCGAGAAGAGGAAAAGATAAGGAGAAGGACCGGTTAACGGAGGGCGAAATGATATTTTCAGTTAAACGTATCGCAGAATACCGTCTCTCGAATGACAGTCAGCGTGACACGGTATTACTTTTGCAGAACACAGCGCGACAAACTCGATTTGATCCTGATGTTGCTTTTATGCTCCGCGGCGACGTACAGTCTTTATTGTTTTTATTTGCGAAAAAAAACAGCAAGAGAAAAAAGACACTCGGAAAAAAATCAAAATACACACAGGCAAGAACGTAAACGAGTACGCGAACGAGTGAATAATTTGAATGATTCTATAGGCAATAGATTAGATTAGATCAGATTAGGTAACTCTATTTGCATAGCGCTCTGGAAAGATCCTCTCAAGCGCACAAAATTAACAAAATTAAAAATAAGATACGATAGAAGACAAAGGAAAAAAGAGAGTGTGTGATGTGTGCACCTATATTTAATTCCCGAATTTAATAATCGGAGGAGAGACCGGGTTTTGAGCACGTCGCGATCGCCGATCACATAAGCACCGCAAAAAGCGCTCGGTGCAATATCTCAAATTTAATAATTTTATCTCGCGGCTCATCCTACGCGGAGCAAATTGCTGCATGTCAATCGGGGTTTGTTACGGCGGCAGATTAAATCTGACTGGGAGGGGGAGACACGTCCCGCGTGTATATGTGTGCGTTATACCGTCGCATATAATAAAACCGAGGCAAAATTCCATTTCGATTTCCGATGGTAGGTGTGCGCCGTGCGGTTTGGCGAGCAACGGGGCGCGAATCATCATCGTAGATATAAAACACGCGCGCGCACACGTTATTATTCGCGTGTGTGTATGTGCGTGTGATTCAAAAAGATCAGCCGATAAACGTGTACGCGCGCGCCTTTTCGCGTCAACGATCGCGGACGTGTGCGCGCGTACGATAGAAAGGTAAATTGACGTGGCATTTTTCACCGCAAAATTTGCCGCATCCTCGTACGTACGTACCTACATGCACATTGCTCTCATCGTTCGTGCATCGTGCGCGTTCGCCCGACGCAAACAAAAAAACAAGCGACCGACGACGCACACGCTCGCAGCGAGAACGAAATCGACGGATCTATCGGCGTCGTCGTGTCACGGCTGGATATTACAGATGGAAGTTTAATGGAACGTAGGCATGTGACGCGGGGACGCGAAACGGCGCACCGGGACCAATTGATCGCCTTCGCACGCGAGTAAGGTCGCGGGTAGACGTCTCTCGCGACGCGCACCTAAGCATCAAAGAGCAGCAGCGCGGCTTGTCGCAGCGAGGCGACGACGCGGCGTTACGTACACAATTTCAAATCGAGAGACGCGTGTCGCACAAACGCGCGGAGAGAGCGTGCGTATCGCTGTATATATCGCACTAATATCGCGTTCGTGTCGCATGTGCGACGACGCGCGCGTTCTCACGTGCGAGAAAGGTAGAAGAGGAATGCAACAACACACACGGCACCAGAAACGGTGACAGAAACGCATGAACGTAATAGAGCGTGCGACTGCGATCGTTATGTACGCGTCAGAATGAGAGTGATCGTTATCGGCGCCTCCTATGACTCCTATCTAGTTATATGCGATGAAAACGCTTTACGAAGCACCTTGCGAGACGTGTATATATACCGCCTCCGTATAACGCCAAGTTATCCTGCCGCCTTTGTAAATTTGCATCTGGGAAAAATTGCGAAAAGTTGCTTCTTTTATCGAGATAGCAATATTAAAAAAATGTATTCACAAAAATTGTGAAATTGCAATTAAAACGGTTACAATCAAATGCAACAAGAGCTGCGCTGAAAAAATTTCTTTCGCTTTCATCGCGCTTTTTTTTTTTTTAACCGTCGTTTTATTCCGCTTGCATAATTGTCTGATGACTCGTAAATTGAAGGAATAATAACTTGATTAATATTAATCAAATACGTTCAAATAATGTAATAATCATATGCGCATTGTAATAATTGTAATAACACACACACACACACACACACACACACAGAGAGAGAGAGACAGACAGATATTGCAGTTTTTTGAATAATACGTCTATAATATTGATAGTTTCTTGCTCAAGATATTATAATTCAAAATATTCTAACTGTATTGTTGGAATATTTCAGCGTGCATAATATCGAGAAGCAATAAAGTTCGTATAACTTGGCGATGTACAACGTAACATTTTTCAAAGTTGCGTGATGCGCCGCGGCGTGAGAGTTAACTCGCGTGATCCCGCTGCTGTTTTACGTAAACTGAGGTGAAGTTTTCACGCACTTTTCTTTCGGAAGAAAAATCGAAGAGGAAGCACGGAAAACAGAAAGAAATTTCTGTCGACGATGAGGTTTGCTCCAGTGTAGCTTCGCGCGCACGGTCGAAAAGTTTATAACAAAACATCGAGAATCCGTTGTATTTACGTCGCGCGAAATCATCAAAAACGCGCGCTTATATTTCATTTGCGAGATTTGAATGAAACGCTTCTTCGTTCCTCAAACAACAATTACGCGTTATCTCTCCCTCACTCGAGATATCCTCTTAATGTGATATTTTAAACCGTAGCTTGTTCAGCTTAAATGTTAATGCGATCCAGGGCGCGCGGGAAGAGATCCCCGACAGTGGAATGCTCTTTCTTCCCGCGTGTCGACGTTCCATTGTTTTGCACGCGCGGGAGCTTCCGAGAATTAAAATTATCCGACGCGCGCGTTATCGCGCACATATGAGCAGAGAGCCGCTGCTTATCCCCGCGCTAATGTTGCCTTTCGACGAGAGAGCACGTGGGCCTAAGGTGGACAATAGGCTCGCGCGATGCAAATGGAATCAATTTGCCAGGCCGAGGGCATGTCGTTCGTTGCGGAGCACGACCCCTTCGCTTCAGTGGCCTGCCCATTGTACATCTTACTGCGTTAGCTCGTGTCCCGTCGACGGGAAACAAGTTTACGTTCCGCGTGGAACAGAGAAAGAGAAACAGACCGGCGCGCGCGCGCGCGTGTCGTGATTTAATATCGTAAAACAGGCCGTAACACCCCGCAGAATCCCACTTTGGTTTTCACGAGTGGTAGGGGAACTCCCGCCGCGTTATTTCCTTCGGGGAACATCCACGAACCACCCGAACTAGGTATAGCTTCTACGAAGCTTCGATACTCTCTACCTATTCCTCACTAACACACACACACACACGCGCGCACACGTATACGCGAAACGAACTTCTCCTCACCCCTTCTGACCTGGTCACGTGCCGACTGCTGTGCACGGTGTGCGCATCCATGCGAACCCCCCTCGGATACGAACGCCGCATATTGTGTCTACCACATATGCATACATAGATTGCAGTCAGTGCGAGCGGACGATGCGCATGGGCGTCGACTTTGTAAAATCACTAAGGCGTGGATTATCCTGGAGAGCTGTACAAGTCTGATCCCTGATATGTAAAGTGACACCCCCATGTTAATGCATTGATCATCGCACGTGGCGCGCGACGCACGACATGGTAAAAATCTCTGGTTTAATTTCATCGCGGTTTTTGTTTCGAGAACGAAATGCGTTTTTTTGCAGCAAAAAGAAAAAAAAAATTTGCGCGAAATTACAAATTTGAGTTAAGCTTTGTGGAGATCTTGTAACGTCAAAGCGCTTGACGATTGACGCACAGTCGCGCAATCATTCTCTCGCTCGAATGTTTAACATAATTACTTGTAAAAAGCACGTTTCAAACACGCGCAGAGACAGATTTTGCCGAAACATATAAATTTTAAATGGCGCTCGCCCCTCTTTTTAGCCGTATAATCAGGACGATGGTTCGCTTGGTTCTCTATCTCTCTCTTTCTCTGTGGATTAAATATGGACTGGAATTGCGAGAGAGTCGCGCGCGCAGCTTTGGAATATTTTTGCGATATTAATTCGCAACTTTCGCGGACACTCTCTATACACACCCGCGCGCTCTATTAAACGAGTGAAAGGAAGCGATGTGAATTAATCATCGGAGTATAAAAAACTCGCGAGCTTTAATGGCACGGAGAAATGGATCGCGTCGGTTATCAATATTTTCGCAGCTTTTTCGGAAAAAGAGGAGGGAGCGCGGCACGACGTGCCGACGCTTATGCGCGCCTCGTGCATCTTGACGCAGGAAGCGGGACGGCTGCTGGGCTGAAGCAACCGGTCAATATTGTAACATAAATTTCATTTCGATCAACGGTGCAAGAGGGGTTCGCATGATCCTCCTCCCTCCATTCCCCGCTCGCGCTGTCATTCTCCACCAGCCATTCTCTTTCGCTCCGACGTGCGGCCCCTTAGAATTCATACTCTCTCCGGGCTCGTTGTCGCACCCTTCCCTCTAGAAACAATTTTTTTTTTCCCCCGATCCTCGGAATACGCCATTGACAAATACTACGTGCCGGCGAAGCGCAGCTCGCGCGCAACAACACAACAATGCTGCGATCCGTGTAATTATGTACGTCGGCATGAATGCTGTAAAATCGATAATTTACCGCGGGAACGGCGGCATAAATTTATACGCATATTCCGAACGCACAAACGATGCGGAATAATAAAGAGTGAAATACGAAGGAAAAGGTAATAACGGTTTGGAACAATAAAGGGATTTTGCTTGCGCGCGCGCGCACGGAGTTATATCTATAATTCAATTAAAAACCAATTGAAAACGAGGAATTAAAAAGCAATAACTATAGATTCAATAATAGCTGCAATAAAACGATAACTCACGTTAAAATCGTTAAAATCGCAATGGTTTCTCGCTTCTATTTTCGTGCCAACGTTAAATTCACAGATTGCTTGTAAAGAGATCGATAATAACTACATATAGAAATATCGAAATAAAAATAGTTCGCTTCTTCGTGTCTTTCAAGGTAACGCGAATTTAATCTTCTCACAATTCGAATAACGTTTCCTGACTTGCGCGCGAAACGATAGATGACGGCCGATAATTTTTTCAACGTTACGGAAATACACTTTCTCGCAGCGTCGTCGTCCAAGAAATGTCATTGAGGCAGCTTACATATACATACGTCTTTATATTTACGATTCCACTCAGCGTGTTTATGATAATCGTAAAATTCCTTCCCTTGCGTTCACGAGGCTCCGTCGCTTCTGTTTCTCCGTGTACGTTAACGTAAAAATAGTTGCACGCGAAACGAGCGCGATGAGCGTACATATAGCGCGTTGCTTGTTTCGTATAAAATTATGCGAATTCCGTGGCTGCTGATGAGAAGACACGCGGGCACAAGAGAGAGCTTTTTAGCGTGTCAGCCGCCAGCGGGATAATTTTCCGACGTTGTTCTCTTTTTCTCTCTTCTCGAACTTAATTCTTTTACTCGCTAGTTTTCGCTCGAAAACTGCTGGCGGATCACAATGTGTTTCGCGTTAAAAGCAATTGCGATCATTAGCGAGTAAGTCGCAAAACTCAGCGCAATTATATCAAATTTAAAGAAAACATATGAAATGTGTTTAAAAATTTGTATATTTAAGATAAAATTACGCTGTCAATGTAAACAAAAACAAAAACATATCTGTAAAAAAAACACGGACACGATACTTGATAATCTCACGTTCTTGTCATTATCGGGCATCCGAACACGCAATTCATTTGAGAAATGAAAATAAAACGGAGCTTAACGAACTGACTGAGCGATCGAAGCGCTGATCGCTATTTGCATTCGAGCACTCCGCCGAGTAAGTACGATTGCTGATCGAATGTTTCCACGTGGGAGAGATATTTTCCACTTAAGCTCTCTCTCTCTCTTATTCTTTCTCTCTCTATTCCCGCGCTAGCTAATAGCCGAACACGCCGTTCTAATTCTCCGGAGAATATTTCCGCGTAAGAGGCAGACGGAAATTTCGGAAGAGCTGTGAAAATGAAACGTTGTCTCTCTTTCGTATGAGTCCTGAGGGAACGGACGTGACTATAATCCAAACCGGAAAAAACCGAGAATCACTCTATTTGACGACGTTGCGCGTTCTCGAAGGGTGCAAACGTTCCCCATGACACAACGTCGATGACGCGATTGAAGCGTTAATTTCGAAACGTTAACTTCGAGGAGACGTTTAGCTTGAGAGGGAGGAAAGAAGACGAATAGATCGAGAGGCGATTGTTGATGAATACGAGCGAAGAAATTGGCGAGAGAGAAAGAGAGAAGGTCGAATTTCGCTTTCCCCTCCGAAATCGCGCCAACGCCTATTCGCCCCGGAGAAGACACGATGAAAAACAATTTCAATCTGGCGAAGTAGAAAGTTTCAGCAGAACGCTTCTCTCGCCACTTCCATCTCCCTATTACTGGCTTATTTTTCTCTCGTTTTCCTCGCGCGCCAGTTGCTATCAGAACGCCACCCCTTCTCGCTCGCGCACAATGTCCCATTTAGTTCGACCTACTGTGCAAACAATTCAAACGTCGTAACTACCGCGATATTAGAACGACACAGCATCGTGCACCGGGAGGGAGAGAAATCGACGCGCGGCGGAAGGAGTCGGAGGAGTCGGAAAGCGGAAAGAACAAACTCTTCGGAGAGGGCGAGCGCGGGTGGGAAACTAAATTAACGGTGAAATTACTCGTGAAATAATGAGCAAATATTATCGGAGATTCCGTTTGTGAAGATCGTCCGAGTCGAAGCCCCGACAGTAGAACAGAGCGCGTTGCGCGCGCGAAAATTTAAACACCCTCTTCTATAACACCATGACGTTCTGTGAAATATCTATCAATTAGATTTTTTTTTTTTTATTCTTGTTCCCGTCGCTACGCGCTCGCGGAATTTCGCGAGTAATTTTTGAAGCGAAATAAGCTGTCGTTGGCCGATATATTTTCACACGAGGCGCGCCGTGTACTTGCGGCGCCGCGTATCAATCTTCCGCAAATTACTGTTGTCCGGAGCAACAGCCTCTCGCACCGGGTATCAATTCTTTTGGACAACGTTCAAATCGCTCCATCGCCGCGTCATCAATAAAGCGTCGAAGCCCGTTAAAGCGAGAGACGTGAAAGAAGATCGCTGACGTCTCCATCATTATCTTATCATGCACGCATATCTAACAAATGACGCATCTTCCTGTTCCGTAACATCTAATTTCTTTTTTGTGATATACCGTGTAAACAAATCATTAAAAAAATATATTCAAAACATGTAATCCATTAAAAAAATAGGTGTATAAATTGTAGATATAACCGTTAAAAAAAGAACAATAAAAAATATGTAAATATACAATTTTAAAAATATATAAATATTTATAATCTTTTATGATTTTATATAAAACACGATAAATATTTAGATAATACTTAGATACGGTATCAATATATATTGTATTACATAAACGATTTTTTCAGCAAGCGTCAGAGGCTTCGCGTGAAAGATAACAAGTGGATTGTTCTGTCGCGTGAATCTTCGCCGACGGAGAAAACACATATGCGAAGGAGGCACAGATATATTTCTCTTCCCCTCACAACGTTCCCGTTTGCGGAACTCCGCGCGCGCGCGCGGGTGGCTTCCGCGAGCCGCGGCTGTATCGTTATCAGGGAAATAGCGGATACGACACGTGTGTAAAACGAGGTATCTCCGAGAGAAAGAGAGCCGCGCCAGCAACACGTAAAAGTCCATAATCCAATTTCTCCCCTATACGTACAACGTCGTTGCATCGCACGTCGAGGGGAGCCGGAAAAATTGCGCGCATGTTGCATCCCGCCGGGCGCGTAATGCGGAGGCCTTTGTGTTCGGAGCGGCTTTATGTCAATGTTGATTTTACGGCCGATTGTACGGCGTTGCTGCAAATGTCTCGTCGCGTCTCTCGGCCCGCGCGCGTGCCTTCTTTGTGTGTACGGAAATATTTCTCACGTCGATATACAGGCAGCAATTACGGCGAAAAGATCAGGTTGGTTCGCGCGTTCGCTCTCTTTCTCTTTCTCTCTCTCTTAGTTGCTCGTTACATCCGCTTTAATCTCGTCTACTAATATCAAGAAGAATATTCGTCATAATAATCGTCGTAATAATCGGAATATCCTTGAAGGAACAGGCGAAGAAAAGAGAGATAATTTGTAACCGTTAAAGAGTATTCCTAAAGGTTTTCCGATAACATTCCATTTATTCTTTCTCTTCGCTCCGTCTCTCTTTCTCGCTTTCTCTCGGTGAGATTTCTTTGTAATCATGAATTTACTTGTCGCGGCATGAAGACAAACAAACCGGCTGTGGCGCTCTGAATTTAGTCCACCCTTATTTATTTCATATCGTTCCGCTACGAGCGAGACACGCTCGCGTTCCGTACGAGCGTGCTCCACTTTCGAAAGAGCGGCATGTCGTGATATTCGAATACGATTCGATTCTTATCGAAAGCGCGCGCGCGCGCACCGATGTAATAAAATATAGCGGACATCGATCGGGACAACTAGGCCGGTTTACTACTACCATTGTTCTCCGCGAGATGAGGTGTATAATATATACATGTATATTTCGTAGCTCGGAATTTTTGTTTACGTCGTTAGAAAATAAAGGCGAAACAAAAAACCGCGCGCGCTGTTTTCGCCGTTAGATACGGAAATATATATTCCGCAAAACAAAAACAATTTCTAGTAAATCTCATCAGAACACACACACATACACAGAGAGAGAAAGAAAAAAGAGAAAAAGGTAACGAGATAAGGTTTACGAGAACGTCTAGTATCGAACTTCTCGGAAGTAAGCATGACAAGAGAGCTTTGCTCTGACATTGTTCACGGAGAAGATCTCGAGACGTACGGATTGTACTACTCGGAGAAATAGACGCAGATTAAACAAGACCCCCGATACACGTGACGTTACACAAAGCCACGGAAAAGAACAACAGGTCTTTGAGAGAAAAAAACAAAAAAGTAAACCAAACCGAATCACATGCGCGCGTAAAAAAACAAATTTATCGATATTATTATAATATCATTATAATAAAACAAAAGCCACTATTGTTATCGCGGAAAATGTGCATCGGATTATACTCGGAGAGAAAAAAACAAAAAAAGTATCTCTGCACACCACTACGCACAGACACATTGTAACGAACTTAAAAATCGCTCGCACGAGAACGATTTTCCCAATCGTTTGGGGAATTGTCGGAGTGTGTTTCGGGAGATTGTATGAGAAACAGCCGTGTATGCGTCTTATTTCCCCGACGTAGCTATTCTGCCCTCTTCTGTGCTTTTGAGCGTTGAAAGAAGACGATAAATGTGCCGGCGATAATTCTCCGCAGACTTCTTTGCACGATCTCTCGAGCGAACCTCTTTAAGCGTTCTATAGTCGTGGCACGGCGCTATAATAGTGTCGGATTACATCGCTCGCCGAGTGATGTATTACGTTTTAACGAGTAATCGCGAGCGAAAAAGAAGAGAGATGAGAGGGAAGGGGAGAAAGATAGAGAGAGAGAGAGAAAGAGTATAAAATTAATATATATGAAAAGGCAATTGCAGCAATAACGCATACGCGGGGACAATATTTGCGTTTCCGTGTCACGGGAAATAGCTCAGCTGTGTTTCTTCGAAGGAAGAGAGTGGAAGAGACGAGGCGCGACGGATTAGCTGCAGCATGCACAAACATGTTGCAGAAGTCAAGCGTGGTCTCATAAATCACATTCATAGATATAACGTTATATACCCCGGTGCTCGACCTTCCGTGATCTACGCGCACATATGTACACGCATGTTTCGCCTCCGCAGATGCGCATGAGATATTCCGAAGTTCTACATGAATAACGGAAGTTGTGTCAAGACAGGTATCGGTCAAGGCAGCTGAATTCTCTATCTCTCTCTCTATTTGATTTTTGTTTTCTTCTCTCCGCGCACATTTTAATCTCTCCGCGGCTTTTTCGCCACTCGTCGTATATCATTTCCTTCCTTTTAGCGAGAGCTTGTCTCTTGACATTTTGTTGTAATTTAATTAAAATTGCTTCAATTTCTTTTTGCTCTCTTTCTCTTTAAGTTGTAGAATAGAGAGAGAAAGAGAGAGAGAGAGAGAGAGAGAGACAGAGAGAGAGACAGAGAGAAAATATAAAACATTTCTTTTCTCCGAGTTTCAAGAGAAATTTTCTATATATTTTAATTATTTTTCCGGCTTACGGATTTTTTCTGCAAGTGTATGTGTGTGTTTGTATACTACATTACATGTAGAAATATAATGTGCTCGTTGCCAGGACATTCTCTATATAACGTCGTTTCCATATCCTGTTGGAGTACTTCGTGCTAATGGAGATAGAGCCGCCAAGCAATATAATCGCGACGGGCGGACTGGAATGGTCTTGCTGTCCTATCTAACGTTTCTTGATCCACCCACGGGGAATACAAGGGCCGAACCTATTTCGGCAACGTATACAATAATAATCGTACACCTCATTCCGAGACTGACAAAACCATGTCTTTTCAGCGAAAGTTGCCAAAACTCAATCAAACTTTCTCCCCTATAATTCTCTCTTTTTCGTGTTGCAAATATTTTGTAATAGATTTTATAAAAACTGTTTCTCGAATAATTCATCAAAAACCATTGAAACATTTCAGTTTCACTCACGGACGCTACATTAAAATTTTTTTTTTATTGCCACAAAAATCATATTTGCCACAAGTAACGAAAAGCGCAACTATAACATATAAACATCGATCACGTTCTATGGCATATATCGCGGCGTTAAAATGACAGACGAAATAGACACATAATATCCATGTGCTGTTTCGGCATCGCTAAAGCCAACGGCTGTCCCGGGCGATTGTCCGGTCGGACTCTGTGCCATAATCCCGCCCCGCGGGAATATATGCACGCGACGCGTATACCGATCGTGCCATTGATCGGTCCTCCCGACGTCCTCGTTACGTCAATTATTATCGAGCGTACGAATTACCGGAAGCGCCGCTGCGAGCACCGCTTTCCAGGCTAATTTCCCGTTGGAGCACGCCGTCCTCTCTGATCGCGCGTCATCGCTTCCCGCGCGCGTAGTCGAATCTCGTCCGTTCCGATTCGCCTAAACGCACCGCCGCCGAGTAGTCGATAATTTCGAACGTGAAATTTCACGCTCCAAAAATTCCACGAGACCTTTCTCTCACCTTCGTGAGGGTCGGAGAAGAGTCATTCCCTCTCTATCTCTCTCTCTCTCTCTCTCTCCTCGCGTTGTCGAGAATACTCGAGAGGGCCCGAAGTTTAGTTATAAACTTAGCTTGGAGAGCACAGGAAACTTGGAGCGCACTTACACGTGCGCGCATCTTCAGACTCCAGATTCTTCTTTTTCTCTCTCTCTCTCTCCCCCTCTCTCTCATGCCATCGAGATTCATCCGTGTGTGCCCTATATGTGCCGCACAGAGGAAGCGAAGCAGTGTTTCTCTACGTGATCTGTACTATAAATACATGCACGATCATAAGATCGCGATCAAATAGGCACACGCGAGATGCAACGAGAGGGAGGAGAGATGTGTGCAACAACATATATCACGCGAAAATGTAAAGTTTTATTCCGATGCAATTTTTTCCGGACGAGTTCTTCGCGAGCGGCACCGTGAAACGCAAACGCGAGATGATTGGACGACGCGGGGGCGCAGATACGTAGATCACACTTGCGCGAGCTGCAAAAGAAACATCCTATTTGTCGTGCCCCATCATGTCGCGCGCTCGTATTCTCTTCTGCTTGTTTATTCTTCGCTGATACCCCCTCTCGCGCGAGATTCACGTTCCCGAAAGATTCTCCTCCCGCGGAGGAATGAGAAAGAAAGATGCACACACGGTATCTTCTTCGCGGAAAAAGATATAACGTCATATAACGCGCGCGTATTGCGAATTCCTGTAGAATTGAAATTGCGAAGGAATGAAGTTTTCCCGGACTCGCCGCCGCGCAAAACACGATTCTCGTGTTTCCGCAGCGTCGATGCACGCACGTGCGGGAATCGTGCGCGCGTCCTCGTTTTCCGCACCGATCGCGGTAAGTCGACGATTATTTCAAATATGCATGTAACGCTCTACGATACACATAGATATTCTGTGTCTTTAGAAAAATTTATACGAATTGCTCTTGGCGTCCGATAATTGATTAATTCAATTTCTTTTGTTTATTTATTATCTTTATTATGTTATTATTATTTTATTATTTTCAGTTTTGTTATTATCTTATCTATTTTATTTTTATTCTTCATTTTGATTAATTGTTATTGATATTCTTCATTTTGTCTTTTCATTTGTATTATTTATTTTCATTTGTACTATACTCACATATTCTGTCACATATCCATCTTTTAATATTTACTTAATTTTCCATTTACGTTCATTTAATCTATGTATTGTTTTTTTTTGTTGCGCTTGAGGGGATTTTTTTTCTCCAGAATGCATTACAAATAAAGCCTTATCTATCTATATATCGTGTAGTATTATATCGATGTATGTGACACAAAAATATATATATATATATACATACACACATGTGTGTACTTGGCAAATGGAATAAGAGGTAGAGTTACGAGGCGAATAAACTCGAGAGGACGGAAAAAGCGTGCAGTTCATTATGTCAAGACGCGCGTCATTCGCGCCGACGACGACGCTATATTCCGAATATAGCGCCCGGAGCAGTTTTTCTTGCGGTTAAACGTCTTCTCAATTTCCTTCGCCGAGCGCTGTTAATATCCCGTGGTGCTCGTAAGCCGCCCGATCATAAATGCATCTCGCGCTATGAAGGACATTTCATTTCGTGCCGCGCGCTTTTCAGCTGCAATTTCATTCCAACGGTAACTTTGTTCGACGGCCCGTATATACCTAACGCCCTTCTTCCCCCCCTCCTTTCCATAATAGTCTAACCTTAGAGCTATTCGCTTGTGCAGCGTTCCGCTGTCTATAACAGCACCGAGCTAACCGGCTCGGAAAACGTTTCAATGACAAATTGTATTATCATTAGAACGGCGGCGGAAGAAAATGGCCGAGCGAAGGAAACGAGATAGTTTCTCCTGTGCGCCGAGACGGAGCAAATGACGGTTCTGATAGACGACTATTTCGTGATCATCGTCGTATTTTGATCTTCGTTATCTGAGTGAAAAATAGCTCGCTTAGTAGCGTAAATATAAAAATATGATTAAGAATGAGATAAAAAAAAAAAAAAAAAAAAAAAAATAATAAAAAAAATTCTCGTGAAAAAAACAGAGAATTCTTTTTCATTTCACTCACAACGTTTATTCAATCTTTTCTATGTATATCGGAACTCTTAATATTAGAATAAATTACCGACCTATTTGAAATTGCAAATTAAGGAACTTTTTTTTTCCCCCTTCCATTTAAGCTGCAGAAACGTAAATTAACGACGAGCGTAAAGAAAACCTTCGCTTTTCAAGCGATTTAATCGAGTTTATTTTTCCGAAAACAAAAACTGTATTTTAAGATCTAATTAGTTCGGAATTTTCGGATAGAAATATAACGGAAGTACAATAATATAACAAGTTAATCGAATTTGTCGAGAACGAAAATAACAATAACTTCGAAATAAAACACGATTCCGCATATAAAGTTCCGCTATATTAGCGTGCTTCTTCTTGACATTCCGGATCAAGACACTGCGCACGTCGGATAAAACTCGGGTAGAAAATAACACAGCGCGCTCATGACGAGGTAGACGTTCTTATCGATGTTCTGGTTCATAATTTATCCGATATAATCGCGGGATTTGAACACGTACGATAACCACGGCCGGTGACGTCAACAATGAATGATCGGCGCGCTATAGAATCGAAATTAAAAAGACCCGTGGCGAAGTGTGTATCGGAGCCATTTTATCGCGGACTGCCGAAAATTACGATCGAGCGAAAACTATACCGCATCCGAATAACCCCTTCCGTGCGTGCGTGTGTGTATGTACGTGCAGCTGCTCGAGTTTCAAGGCACTAACTGTGTCGAGCCAGAAACACGCGATATCGGAACTTGCACGAGCTTCGACTTGTGTTCTACACACCCCGCAATCTACTCGAGCATCGTGAAGGGCGACGGGATATCGTGTCGAGTCTCGCCGTCCCGACTTGGCCGCGAAACGCGCGCGCAAATTACCATCGTCTCAAGACGCGATGGATTTTAATTGGAGACGGATTAAAATTCCTCATTGCGATCTCGCGAAACGATAGCGCGGGCGCTCTCTCCTCGCGCTTTTACATCGGCTCCTCGCTGCTTTTACACGACATTTCTGCATTAACGTGAGGAATTGTTTCGCTGCTGTTAAATAGTTGGAAAAGTATGTAAACGCGATCTGTACACGTTGAAAACCGCGTGCCGCAAATTACCCCGCATTTCAAACTGTAATTTTATTACGAGGTGATATGTTCTTAATTGATTTGAGGAAAAAAAATATTAATTTGTCGCTCTCGACACGATCATTCGAACAACTATTCGCGAAAATCAATTACGTCGGTAATATTCGTCGCAGTACATCGACGAAATTCGACGAGAAGAGAGAGAGAGAGAGAGAGAGAGAAAGAGAAGTTTAATCGAACTAAAATTGAATAGGTAAATTACTTAATTTAGCAAAAGCCGAATGATTGTGCGTGCGGGTAATTTCAGAGTTCATTGCAAATACAGCGGATAACGATAACATTGGACTGATTCTCCTAATCGTTTGTAGCAATCGACGAGGCGATGGATGTTGTGTGAACAAAAAGCAGAAAAATAAATTCCATTACAATGTACAGTTGTTTTTAGAGATGTGCGTACATTTTAAACTTTTTTTTTTTTTCAAAAAGAAAAACCTAGAATATACTTTGAACTGTGAAAGTAATTTTTTTTTCTTCCAACGTAGCGAAAATTATAATTCCCAAAGTTCATTTACACTTTTATTTTTTAACTTTTAATTTTAAACTATGAACTCCGCGGAACAGTTTATACCGCGGTCCGTCAATAGACTTTTGGATATTAAACAGGCGCTGCCGTACAAACATACGCAAGTACCTTGCTCATGTTTTATTTCAAACGCAATGCGTTTCACTCCCCTCTTCCAGCTATGTGTTTCGATAATTACAAAACAACGCGACGGTTAGTCGTGTGTTGACGAACAATATTACATCGGCGAAACGTAGGGCCGTAATTGACACTCGCTCGTTTACGCGCGCGCGTCATGAAGAATGATGACGTCCGTGGCCGCTTATTCGCGGTTGTAACACGTTGATGACGGCGTTAGGATGTTTTCGGCTGGTACGCTAAATTTTCGCGCAACGTGTGCGCAGTCGTGCGGCGCAATGTAGAATTCTTTTCCCGCGGTTTTTACTCGCGGCGTTAAAAAGATGCAAAATAGTCGAGAATAATCGCGCGGTTATAATTACTCCGCTGAAATTAAGTTTCTTTATGCAACGGATTCCGTCGCGAGTGTTAATTATGCGAAACTGAAAGAGGAGTCTTCCAGTTTCGCGAAGTCTTCCACTATTGTGGTTCTAACCGCGCGAGGAAACGCGAATCTATTGTAATAGAATAGAGAAAACCAGCGCTTGCTTCGAAAATAAAATTTTCAACTTCCATTTCCAAACTCCTACAAGTATTTTTCGGTCGAATTCGTGATTTTCAAACATTCAGCAATGTTGCGCTAAATTGGTAAATAAATTTGCGTAATAGCTTCGGATAATAATTTGTTTTACGCGTGACGATAATTGTGACGATACTACTACTCGAATGTTATTATCCCACCTGTTGTTAATAGGCTTTGCGCGCCGTAACAAATAAACGGGGGATCATACGCGTTAAATAACATCAGGTTCTCAAATAAATAAACGAAGAATTATAGCGTTTTGTTTCGCTCCGAGAGAATTAAACGCGATACTAAAAGCACTATGCATTATATATCGGATAACAGACGTATTATAGCACTGATATTTTCTGCAAACGCGATCGAGTCAATAAAAATGTCAGTTTTATAACAAAAGACCCGCCGCATTCCTGCTTTGGAAGTTGCTGCTATTGAACTTGAGACACACGCGCGCTGTTGCAAAGCTGTTTTTTTTTTTTCTTACACGATCGCAACGTAATTGAAACGTGGCAAAAATCGATTTCCTGTTACTGCAGACGACAGGAATATATATCCATCTAATTCTCTTCTCGGGAGAAAACTTACAATTTTTTTCTGTACATAACCTGATAAGTTGGCGAGAGAATATTGAGAAGTCTTTCGCGGGCTCTTTGAACTTTTAATGAATAGATCTCATAAAAATTTTACGCTGGAAGTTTTTCGCGCAAATTTTTCACTCCGACCGGCCGTCAGCGAAAGAGAAGAACGGTCGGAGTTTCTGTTTGAAATGATTTGAATAAGATTTCAAGAAATATATATTTTTCCATCTCTCCGGGGCGGAAAAGCGCACCGGTAGCTCGCGCGGAATGCACTGTCAGCACGATGGACGGCGATATGCCACGTTGATTTCGGGTTGCTACTGACAAAACCATCGCGTCGTCGTTTCCGCAGAGTCCGCTCCCGTACAAGCCCCTGCCTGACAGCGAGCGACAATAGAGACATTCGCCCGCGCGCATCTTTATCAACTACAAATTGATAACAATCACGGCCATATACAAAACAGGATACAATATAAATCAATTACCGACGCCATTGTGAATTTAATCAAGGGTCCGCTTTTGCGAAGTTTCCAATGTACGGGAGCTCTCTGATGTGTGTATTTTAAAATAACACACGTACCGCGTGTATGATCGGAACGCGCTATTCATAATTTATTAAACCGGAATATATACATGTATATTTTAAACGCTTTTGCTTATAACACACACACACGCGTTTAAAATATATTTTACATGTGATAAAATTTATATTATTTCAGATATACATAAATTAAATTCGTGCAAACTTTCATAGAATAATTTGTCAGTATAAAATCATGCGATCGTCAATGTTTAACTTTTCCCACTGCGAGATATTTAAATAATTATTCAATTTGTACGTGGTCACCGCAATTTTGTTATTATTCGCATCGACGAAATTTAATTCTCACTTGGACGCAAAGGACACACGTTCGTTCGGAACGTGATCGGATAGCAATCGCGCACTCAGATTCGACGCTAAACGACGAAGTTGCGCGTCGTAGATACAGCAACCCCATATATATATATATTGAGGGCGACTGTTTGCCCTGTCCCGTTCGTGATCGAGAGGCGGTAGGCTTCTCTCGCAAAGGACCCCTCAGTTAACGAATACAGATCGATAAGTTACCCCACGGACTCGGCCCTTTTCCGTCCTTATTTCGAACTCGCGAAGATCCCCTTCTCTCCCCTCCCCACTGGTCTCTCCCTTGTGGAAATCTACCTATTTTCTCCACTGCCCGCTATCCATCTCTCGGGCCGCGCGTACGTTCTCCCGACAATGACGTTTCCTCTCCAACCCCTCTCTTTCGTGCATTAGCTGGTCGATGGTGCATTCAGCTTGGCGGTGTGTCTGCGTGCGTGCACACGCACGTATGTATACGCAACTGAGTGGTGACTCATAGACCGAGAATCCACTTTGTTCTATCGGTGCCCCCCTCCTCACCATCCCCTTCTACAACGTTCCCTTCGTTCTAACACTCAGCAATCTCTCTATTGCAGCGCGCACGCGAATGTGAGGTACAAAAGGAACTCTCAGACTGAATTCGGTGTGACAGCGCGCGTTGTCGCGGATGATGACGGACTATAAAAAAGGGGGGGAGAGCGAGCGAGCGAGAGAGAGAGAGAGAGAGAGAGAGAGAAGATCTATCTCGTGTTCGTTTGGGATCTTAAGTAATAATTGCTTCGAGGAATTACCGTCGGTACTACCCAACGTAATCACTCTCTCATAACGAACTACGGCGAAGTTAATCTTCTTTCTCCGTTTCGCGAGGGTGTAACTTTAATTGAAAGAACGACAAACCGCGCGCGGATGCAAAGGGGAAGGGTTGCTCAAATTCAAATTGTTTGCGCTGACTGGAATCTTGAAAGAAAAATATACGGGAGAGAAATTCCGTTTCGTTTCTTTACGTTGTATATTATCGGTTGTACGCGAACACGCGGCGATGTCCTACGAAAAAAACAACACAATCGAACGCGATCGTTCGAAAAAATAAATCGAGTCGACACGGAAGGGACCGATAAATATATCCGACACCTGGGAAATGGCGGTGACGGGATTTGATGAGGGAAAGCAAAACTCTGTATTTATGCGCACTCGTCAGAAGCATCTTGTGTTCGCGCGATCGCATCTCCCCTCGCGGGAAACGTTTGACCACCCCACGCGATTACACCCTTGACAAACGTATTTTCCACGCGTCGCGTATTTCTTCTCCCTCTCTCTTGCCAGATGTCTCGAATCCGTGCCGCGTACGCGTATGCCGGACGCGAGCTCGCTTAATTTTCCTCGTCGTTGGCGGGCACGCGAGCGAAAAGCTCGCCGAGTCGGATATAACTCGTGCATCGCGTTTTTTCTCTCGTTGCGACGACGACAACGATGACGACGACAATTTTACCTCGTCTAACTGACCCATCTGGCGTGGTAAAATTTGCAAAAGAACAAAAGTTCATAGAGTCACGCAGGACGACTTGATTCAAGTTAACAGAGCGAACGAAGATGGATTTAATATTTCAGAGAAAGAACATACTATACTTGAGAGAAACTCTGCCACATTGTCCTCTCTCTCTCTCTCTCTCTCTGAGAAAATGGGATAACCACGCGATGCATGATTCTTTAAAAAGAGATTGCAATGAGAGAAATCTATTCAGACGCGAACTTGCCGCCGCGGCTCTCGAACTTGCGCGAACAAATGTTTTTGCGCTTTTGAATTTCAAATTGACAGACCGGGAGGAGCGCGCGCGACGGACTCGAGTTCCGCCAAGTCTCGCTGCGGACATTTCCCAACGTGTCGTACAATATCATCGGGATAATAAAACTTCTCGGGTCGAAAATGAAATGAGAAAGTTGGATTGGAAGAGAGAGAGAGAGAGAGAGAGAGAGAGAGAGAGAGAGAGATAGACAAAAAGGTTTTTCTCTCTGCTCTCACTTTATATCCAAAAATTATCATAAGAGAGATTTATCATTTTCAGAACGTGCGCCGAGAACGAGAAAAAGTAGGAAGAAAAAGAATTAATTTTGCAAATATATTCCGACGGCGCTTTTTTTTGTGCAGGTAATTTCAAAAATTTCAGAAAGACGAAAACTAAATTCGAGAACAGAAATCTGAAAGTGACGTTTTTAGCGAGCGTGTGATAAAAGTTTCAACTCATTCCTATACGTGTCTTTATATAAGCGCGGAGTTCTTATCGCGAACTCAGCATCGCGTTGCCTAGAATTTTCTTCTATCGAATTTAATTGCACTTATAGCCTTGGGAATCTAATAGCTATGCGCGATGACGCACCACTCTGAGAATTTCCGCTGCAACGTCACGTTATATTCTTTCTTTTTCCACAACGTAGTCGTGTCGGGCGACCGGTGAAAAAAAAAACGATCGAGCAACAACAGTAATCGATAGAAATTCCATTCCTGTCGAGAAACACAAACATAAAAAAAAAAAAAAAAATAAGGTTCTCATACAGTTTCTCAAACTTCGCTGAGGAAAAAATACACTACTTGATGTCAGAAATTGCGCGTTCCCAAGAATACATCCCGACAAATGCGAGGCCTAAGTGGTACCGTACCATCTCCCTGTTAATATCAATATCCTGGAAGAGAAGAATGTCATTCCGTGACTTGAAACGTGGAAAGGGACGAACACATCTATCTATAGTTATACGCAATCGCGCGCATAACATTCGCTCTCTTTTTCTTGCCGCTTAAAGAAAAAAAAAAGAAGACATCGATCTTTCTCGCGTCTTAGTATCGTCGTTGCGAACGAAATGCACAGTTCCAACATAACTTCTCTGAGGAGTCACGCAGGCACGCACAACACTGATCCCTTCCGTTCTGTGTATGATATAATGTACGCGTGTATGTGTATGTGCGCGTGCTTGCAAGAGACACGGCCTTCGGGTCACCGGTTGAACACGCGGGATTTATTTTTAGAGCCATTAGAGGGCTCAGGCTAGTTATCCCGTCCTGCCCGGGCGCATCAAGAAACTCGTTTCAGAGCCACGCACGCACGCACGCACGCACGCACATATACACACACACTCCACGGACGCGTAGGACGAAGAAGATTCACGCCTCGGCACGCACAAATAAATTATATCACACGCGTTACACCTCGCGTCGCGCATCGCGGCGTCAGCTGCGCTTTAAGGGAGTCTCTTTTCAGACGATATTTATAGAGACGTACGTTGCAATACACTACGTTGTCCTCTCTTTTAGCTCGAGGAAGCTTCAGCGACTCATTCAAATCCGACCGGAGAGAGTCCCATTGAGAGAACGAATATCGTTTGCGAATCTCCCGCAATGCAAACGCGCTCGCCGTACACGCGTCGTCATCGTCATCGACGTCTCTTTTGGGAAAATCCCAGAAATTGATTTCCGCGCGAGATGATGAAGACGAAACGCGATCGCGACATAACAATCAGCAGTTTTCCCTCCATCGATTCCAATATATACCACACAGCGCATATCCACGCGACAACGGCGTAACGCGCGCCACCGCACAGTTCCGCGTAGTTTCATTCGGATTTAGCAATTTCCTGCGCGACGATTTCCTTCCATTCCGATTGAAACGCGCCGGGAAGTACCAGCTGCGCCATGTGGGCCGGCCGCGATGAAAGTCCTCCGTCGACATAAAGAATCATTTAGCGAGCTAAACGCGCGCGCGGCGGTATTCGGACCGTTGATTACGTTTGAACATCTATCGGCAAAACTTGCGTCTCAATGCGGCCGGCGCTGTCACGCGGAATCGCGTCTCCCTCTAACTTTCAACAACCTGTCAACACACTGCTATTGAAATCGCGAACATAAATATACAAATGTATGTCAAATCCGCAAATACGTGAAGTTTGTTTTAATTTTAATTCTCGAGATCGATTTTTCAATTGTCGTGTTGTTTTTTCTGTCATACGTGGCGTTTAGCTTGACGAGAGCTAAAACGATTTTTGGCAGTTCGAGTTTTTTTTATCTCGCTGCGAGACTTTTTCATCTTGTAATCGTTCCGTTCGAACCCAAACTCACTCGCCTCACAGCAATTCACTCTCACTTTAAATTATTATGTCGATAAATTGTGTCTTGTCGATTGCATTACGTTCGAACTTTACTTCAAAGGCTCGTCATATAATTCTATTTTGCTAAATATTCAATATGTCTCGTATTATAACATTATACGCGTATTATACCGATAGATTATCTATTCTCGCAGAGAGAGAGAGAGAGAGAGAGGAGAGGAGACGAGAGGGAGAGTGATGATCCTTCCCTAATGTCAAGCGCACACAGTTACCCTCAATAGTATACGAGAACCATTAAGATCACATGTTTGTAGTTGGACGTAAATCCGAAATTTCTGCTAGCGACGTGCGCCGCGTGACATCGAACAAACGTGTCCTTTTTTTGTTTTAGTTGCCATCGACACGCGGTACATATGTAATTAGTATCTCTTAATTTTTCAGCAAATTCGCGGTAAAAGTAAATATAATTCACGACACACATAAACAACATTTACACCAGTGTTCAGTGTAAGTGAAAAACACTTTCGGTGATGTACATGGTTTTATTTTTAAAGACATATTGTCGAAAAGTTCTCGCGCAAACAAAACTGACGCGGGAAATAAAATACAATAGATGAGTGCTGTATTTATATACATGCGCGAGTGTACCAAACATATATTTTTAAGAAATACAAAAGTTTCAAAAAGCCTGCTTCTTTCGTTTAAAGTGATTTTAAAATATGACGGATTTTTCCACCACAAAACGATGTTCCGTATTCATCAATTTGTTTATATCGCGGGCTCGTTTGAAGTATTTCACGCGATAGGTGTATTATATTTTTTTTCCTCTCTTATTTTTAATTGCGAGAGTTTTAATGACGCGCCGCCGCCGCCGCCGCCGCCGCCGCTATTTTCATCGCCATGCGTTTCGATATTTTATTGGACCATTGTTTACTTTTTAATGTTGCTTCTTTATCCTTATTGTTATCGCGGCTTGTAAGGAGCAATTCATCGCGAACAATGCCAGAGAGAAACTCGAGAAACCCCCGGCATAAAACTTTACCGGCACAGAATTCGCTCATATATTACAACGCTAAAATGTTGATATAGCGGTATATTATGTGAAATTTCGTTGTTGCGGACTATTTCGTGCTACGCGATATGAAATTCGCTCCGGGCCAGGCGGCGAAAATGATGAAAACGTTAAATACATCGTATCGCGCGGACTATAAAGCTATTTCCTCGATAGAAACGAACGTTGAGTGTGTGTTTACTTAATCTGTAAAAAGTCGATTATGTTTAAATAAATTTTTGGAATGTGTAATTGTTAGCGAAATTGTCGCAAACCTCCGACGTGAATGTTACCCACAACAATTGTGTTATTTAAATACATAAATAAATTGTTAAGTTTAAATAAATTGCGCGCGGGAAACTATTATTATATTCATCAGCGAAAGCTTCTCGATTGAGCTAGCGATTGCTTTTTTTTCACGTTTATCTCTCAGTCTTCATCTTTTCACCCGACATATTGCGACGTACGAGAGAGCGGATTTATACGCTGACTTTTATATCCTTTATTCGAAAAAAAAAGTGCTCCCTTTGTTCCACTTTTAAATCGCGATCGATCTCTCGAGCGTTCCGCGCATTTTGAGAGAGAACACGTTCTATCGCAGAACGGTTCTTCCTCTTTCTCTTTTTTTTTTTGTTTTTTTTTTTTCATTCCCATCTACATGATGGCGCTCGAATTATTTCTTTCTTCTGAAATTTTTGCATATTTCAATCTATCGCGTTATTTAAATTAGCGATTATCGATAAAGGCTGCGCGCTCCTCGATCCGTACGAATCCGCATTTCGCGCTCTCCAATTTGCCCCTGCAATATCTCTTTCAAAAAAAAAAAAACAAAACTGAAGTTGAAAAAATATATTTTAATAATGCAGCGTGGCACGTTTTTTTCTCGCGTCCTAAATTGCGAGATGGAAAAATCAATAGTTTCTTTCTAGATGATTTATGCGTAGCGAATTAATATCTCGGACTTTTTTCGCTCTCGTCGGCGTCGGAGAAAGAGACAATGTTTCTCGCTTTTTGCAAATCAAAATTGCCTGATACAAACACTACTGCGCAACTTCGCAAATAAATTTATATCGCGAGTGGATTGTCGCATCTGTAAGTTGCGCGGAGAAAGAGAGAGAAAGAGAGAGAGAGAGAGAGAGAGAGAGAGAGAGATATCTCAAACTTGTCACGGGGATTTCCAAGTGAAGAAACGAGAGAAACAAGCACGCAATTGTTACCGTCGTCCGAGGAAACGATGTCGGCTTGACGATGCAATTAGAACGAGACGTAATAAATGTTTACCGCAATCCGGCATATAAAACAGAGAAAACGACAAATACACGAAGCCGCCGAGAGTAGATGTACATAGCCGTCGCATGCATTTAATAAACCGTTTCTGCGCTTCATCGCCGCACGCCGAATCCCGCGGCGGAGTTTCCACGGAAACGAGGAAGGATAACCAAACTCTCCGTCATCGGCTATTGTTATCCATCTGCCGACTTAATTACATGTCGTCGGCGCGCGGCATCAAATTTTGCGCAAGAGAGCGGAGTCCCTCTCTCCATCCATCTATCTATCTCCCTTCTTCCCGCGTTAAATTATCCGACGAATATAATTCCACCCCACTGGCGACTGTGTCTAATTACTCTCGCGCGCGCGGGTCTAAAACCGAAAAGTGCGCAGCCGGAATAAAAGCATTCTGCTGGATATTTCGAGCCAATTATCCTGAGTAGCGGACCCGGACTGGTCGTAAATTCATTTTTAGGAGAGTTAATTGCGCGAGGGTTTATTGACGCGCGCGCGCATTGCGACGTCACGAAGGACGAAACTCTCTCGCGGAAAAGTCGCCGCGCTGTCGCAGCTATGAATTACAGCTACGTTTTTCTGAGGGGATAATATGAGCAATATATTAATATGAGAAGAGAGAATGAGAGAAAGACTCGGAGGGGGGAGGGAAGAGAAATTAATGCTAATGGCGAACGAGAGACTTCAGAAGCCGAGAGGCCAAAAATCAGTCGGAATGAGATTTTCGGTTCGGCGAGCGCACGAAAAATAAAAGAAACCTCCGCACGCACGGGTTTTTCCGTTACCGCGTCGCCGGGTGCAATTCAATTTCGAGATAGATTCGTGTTTGTCATGTTCTCGCGTGTATTTTTGTAAAAATGTTCTCCAGTAGATAACGTCGCTCACGTTCCCGTTGTTATTTCCTTTTTTCTGTTTTTCTTTTTTTTTCCCCAGGGATTTTTTCTTGTTCCTTTTTTTATTTGCTTTATTTCGGCACGGCGGCGCGCGCCGAATAGGTATCCGCAATTTTATATGCGGATGTAGTACGTTTCGCGCTCTCTCAGTCTCTTTTTGTGTATGACGTGCGAAAAATCAAACGATAAAAGCACATTGAAAAAGACTGTCTGAGCGCTATTTTGAAACGAGACACTGATGCGTCTCTCTTTCTTCTCTTCTTCCTCTCTATCCTTTCGACGCGCGAGATCGGATATTTCTCTACGGTGTAATTCTACATCACGAGCGCGCTGCAAATACCGACGTGTAGTAATTGTATCGACCGACTGCGCTAACGAATCAGCTGTAATTCCGTGTAATTATTTAACCGTATATTTCTCCACCGCGTTTCTCCTTCGTCCGATAGTTACACGATAAATGCTCTCTGTCTTCGATCGCAAATACTATACATTGCGCGTGCAAATTACACGTTTAAAGTGAAAATGTATTACAAATAAAATAAAAACATTAATATATTAGTCATCTTGAAAAAGTGTATTCAAAAATTTACACAACAGTTGCGCATTTGAATATTGCAAAAATAAAATTTATTCCTTCCAAGAAACATTATATATGTCGACATCCGCGATACCAAAACCTTCGGTGTATATATATATATATATATGCTTTTGTCATATTCGCGGTTATGTCATGTGAGATTCTATTGTAAGTACAATGCCTATGTATATACGACCTATTTGTGCGACGCGTATTGCGGAGATGAAGGACCTTGATGGTACCGAGATATTTAAAAGCACGTCTTCCGTTTCTAATACTACCTTCTCATCCTACTCCACCTCCCCGCGCGCTCCGTTTCCTTTCTGTGCCTTGACGAAAGCCCCTCTTCGCCCTCGTCATCGTGCGCGAACAAAAGATCTCGGCTCGATCGGCCGTCACGCGCTCCTTTCGCAAACGGGAAATGGACGTGTGGCATCGTCGTCGTCGTCGTCGAAGAAGACGGATACGCCACCCGCACGCTTTCCCTCTGTGACAACGACGACGCGCGCGTCACGCGCGTACGATAAAAGGAATATTAAAATAGCTCTTTAATGAGTCGTGTAATTACGGTCACGTACCAGCTGATTCAGTTGTTCCGGCGTGTGTGTGTGTGTGTGTGTGTGTGTGTGTGCGTGTGTGCGCGCGCGTGCATGAGCGTATGTGTGTGTGTGTCATGGAATTATTTCGTAACTCGGATCGAACGACTGCAGGCGGTGCAACTCGCGTTTTATTCTCGGAACTTTTTACCATATAACGAGCGCTTAACGAGGTTCCCCGGGCACGTCGCCGTTGCGACACACAAAACGCGGGTAACTTTCAATATTTAGCAAACGTACCGCGCGCGCCGCCTTTCAATTTCTCCACCGTTGCGCGCACGCGCTTCCGCGAGCTTCCCCGGCTGCTTTGCACAGCAGCTAGTTGGTATGCGTGCGCACCATCTGCGAATCCGGTTTGTATTCAAAACGCCTAAAAGGGTGTCCTGCATAAATCTCGAATATCTCTACGAAGCGAGAGAGAAAAAAAGATGCGGATTTACAAGCAATTTGGCGGCGGAGTATTGGCGCTCTATTGACGACGAGCAACCAACGTTCCTCCGACGCGCGACTATATTTATTCAATAGGAGGATATCGGGATTCTCTCTCTCTTTCTCGCACGCACATATACGCAACTTATAAAAGAATTCATGTCCGCGCGCGCGCGATGTTTTTATCGGGCGCGCGCCGTTGTACGTGCGATCGCTCGTTCGGTTCTCGATAAAAATTCGCTTCGATATAGAACACGTGGGATGTGTCATTTCGCGCACCCGCGGATAATCCGTTACATTTAACTCTACGTCATGCGCAATCATTCTGCCAGACACAATTTATCTCGTCGCCGCGCGCAAAACTGCAGTTCTTGTGTGTGGGAAAAATTTCCGCAATACTCGGGGAAAAATTCGGCGAGAACGATCGCCCAACACATCCGGAAAACACCGGATCGTAGAATTCCGGGTGAGATCGAAATTTTATATATATTGTATTTTTCGCGCACAACACCGCACATTGTGTGTCGAAAAAAAAAAGGGATTTTTGAGAACCGGCGATTTTTTCGCTCGCGCAAACATCCGTGTCGAATTCAACGATGAAAAATTGCGTGATTGAGCTGCGCGTGTGCGCGATTTAATAAGATTTAAAATAAAAAATAAAAAACAACAACAAAAAAACGGAGCTAAGTGCTGCGAAACAACAATATGATGTCGAGATTACCGAAAATGTTTTGCGCGTGACATTGTATTTTTTTTTTTTTTTTTTTTGTTTTTTGACACACTTAACCCCGTTTTTCATTTTAATCCTCTTGATTTGAGAATAAAATTCCATTTGCATGCCCGAGATTCTACTTAAAACAAAAGGCACTGATCGAAATAATGACAAATATAATAAATGCGATTGTAAGGAATAATGTAATTACAATTGTTTGCAAATATATAAATAAAATATAAGTAAGATATTATAAATGTATATACCATTGTGTAATTAATGGCACCGAAAACAGAATATAACACGAGAAGAACGTAACACATCATATCCCCGCCGGATAGACAGGGTAGGCACGACTGCAAAAGATCGCGCACGACCGCGGGAACGAACGGAAAATTAGCATACTAATTAAGCCCGTAACATGCCGGCAGCGTGTATATGCGATGATAATTATGATCTAGTAACCTGTATTATGAGATACAGTGCGCGGGTCAATATATAACAGGTGCAGGATAATCGCCACGGCATGCGATGTCGAATACTATTTCGATCACGCAATGTAATAACTTTCACGAGACGAATGCGCATCCTAGTTGATATCGAAAGGCCGTAATAACTTGCAGGATTAATAAGTTTAACCGGCCATCTCAATAACGCGTCACATTAATCCTCTGATTACGCACAGCGTGCATAATCTTGTTCGACCCTTATTGTTACATGGCGACTTAGTGATTCAAAGCGACAAAGTAATCGCGTTATTTCACAAATCCACGTCCGTTTGAGAGATCAAAGAATGTAATTTGAAACATCATCATATTCTTAGAAAGCGATTATCATAAGTAGTCAATATTATCGTTCTTTTATTCAGATTTTCGAGCGACTCTTATTTGCGAAGAAAATACAAGCGGAATATTGTCGATTATAATCGACGTCGTCAATTTGTATGACTCATTCGACCGATGCGAAAGAAAACACGGTACGTGTTTTCAGGAAATATGACGCATACACAAGCTTTGAAACACGGAGTCGCGCAAAAGTCGCGCTTAACGATAGCACGGCGACAAGATCGGAACTGAGTCTATCACGATCGTTCATTTATGCAAACCTGAGTGTCAAGAACGATCATTAATGGCAAATATTTAAATAAGCGTGTCTGCTCCCATCTTTGTTCCGTCAGTCACTTTGAAGCTCACCGACATCGGCCTTTGTTTCCGTTCCACCGTTGCACCCCGCTTGAAATTCCTAGCACAGGGAAAGCAGCACGAAACACGGAGGGGAAGGAGGAGATGCAAGAGAAGGAGGAAGAGGCGATGTAACCCGGTCACTAAAGTCGGACTGAAACTTGGGCCGCGGTTCTGGAATGCACGAGTCGTAGCGCGCCGAGATAAAATTAGCGAATTTTCGCTGAATGAGAAGAGCGCCAAGTTGCCACTGATAAGTAGATGTACTCGTGGAAAAATTTTACGGACTCTCTCACGGAAAAATATTATTACCACGGAAAACGCTTTTTCGCGGAAGGAAGAGACCCTCTCGATGCTACACGGTATCTTTGTTCGCGGGGACTTATTTTAATCATCGTCGCGCACATTTCCTCGACCCGATAAAGGGGGAAACCTAATCTCGAACTGAATGAAACCGTGTCGCTCGCTCGCTCGCGCGCGCGTGTGCGTTTCATCTTCCGCGGGGCTCGGCCGCGCTGAGCGGAACTAAATAAACAAAAGAACTAATACACCGAGCGAAACGCGCCACCTGGAAATCGGATTGGACGAAATTCAATTAAGACTGGAGGAAAATTCCCCGGCGCGTTAACGCGCGATGAATCCGTAGGTCGTTTCGCGCGATCCGATGGAATATTCCGCGGACGTATCGGGCCGTATTTCCGCCGCGGAATTTCTCAGACCAGATTCGTACTTTAAAGTAGACCATGCGGCAGAGAACGGCTGTCTGTGTGGAAAAACATTCGCGAATTTAAGTTATTCTTAGAATGTACACAAAAAAAGAACGTTTCTCTCTCACTTTCTTGCTCTTGTCTTTCTCTCTCTTCCTCTCTCTCTCTCTCTCTCTCTCTCTCTCTCTCTCTCGCTCTTCTTCGTTCGTTGCTTCTCAGAGACACGACCGTTCTCGAGCGAACTAATTGAGTTACCTCACAATTTACAATGGCTAGCTCCGTCCGACGGTGAGTGTCGCAATCTAGTCACACACCGTCTCCGTCGGGAGGAAGCTATTCCACCTACTTACATTAATGAGTTAGTGGTTAACTTAGCCACCTGGCAGTTGCACGCGCGCTGCTCCCGACGCGTCTTATGTCGCGCCAGGTATTACGAGCTTCTATTATACGTATATAAGCGAATATATAGATGTGTATGTGTATATGTATATATATATATATATATATATATATATATATAATATATATTTACTTATATATAGGATGTATGAAAGTTCTATTATATATATGTATGATCGTGCAAAACGTCAAGTATCCGGTAGAGATAATAAATCACAAGCGGATAATTCTTTACGAAAAATATAAATAAATAAAACGCACACAACATAATTCTTTCATTCCGTTGCTCTGATTTTGAAAAAATTGTGACTGCACATTTTAAAACCTGATAAAACATTTATTATATATTTTTTTTTTTATGTTTGATGCGGAAATCCGTTGAATAATCGCACGTAAAATGTTTATGACCACTGTTGATGTAAAATGTTCCAAACGCGGATATGCAAAACTGTGTGTTGTGCAAATTATTCAAACTTGAGAATAAATAATTGTTAACATTCCACGTTGTATTGTTTTCCTCAAAAACAAAGCCGTGTGCGCGAAAAACATTTACTTCGCACTTTTTTGCGCTTTACTTTTCACGTGGAAATTACTTTCTTGCAGGCACCCCGATGGTTAAGGGACACTCTGCGCAACACGTTCACACGTACATGTTGTATGTAAATATATAAAACGTGTGCATACATATATATATATATATATA